>PVLD010002184.1:0-173472 GCA_004027595.1 Dinomys branickii
GCTTCTAAATGCATCCTTACTGCTCATTATAGCCAATATGAGCCCCGAAGTCTGGGAAGGGCTGAAAAGGCTGACCAGCCCACACCTCACTGTTGGGGCACCAGGGTGCTTCTCCCCTAAAGCTCTCTACCCCTGACCTCTAGCTGCTTCAAGCATGGTACTCTTAAAGCTACAGAGACCCGTGAGTCTCTTTTGTGCATATATTTATTTCTGTACAGCTTGCTATTAAGAACTGTACTTCACGCTGTGACACATGTGATGAGCTGAGGTTCAGAAGTATCTTTAATTGCCACCAGATAGATCATGTACTGCTAAAGATATCTCCCAGGTGAGCATTTTGTTATTTTAAACGAAACAGATCATAAATGGTTGAAGCCATCCATCTCTACAATTGCTGTGTGATTTAGTACAGGCTCATTCTCAAGGGTAAAAAAAAAAAAAAATCACTAGAGGACTTGGATGTAGCTTCAGAAACAGGAAGCTTCAGGAACTGGGACTGCAGACATGCATTTAAAAGCTAAGTATCAAAGATGGTCATTCCATCCTGAAAGCAATTGTTCAGTGGAAATGGAAAAGGTCATTTGCAATTTCCCCCAGGGGATGAGCCTCACACTGGAAGCCAGACTGCAGGTGCTGGGCCAGGCAGGGAAAGATGATGTTTTAAAAGTCAACCTTAAGTCGTCTGGAGAGAAGGAAACTGCCCTGGAGTCCAGGCTGACCTGCCATCCCAGCAGGCGCCTCTCCTGGTCCTGGGTGGGGCCACATTTGATCACCGCCATCGTCTCCCTTTGCCCTGGCTGGCTGTTTTCCATCCATCACAGTTTCCTCCTGTAGACTCCTCAGCTGTCTGCGGTTAAGTGACATCGATAAATGACTGCAAATGTTACGGTAGTGCTTTGGTTCCAGTTTTGTCTTTTCTGTTTCTGGCTTTAGCACAGCATCACTCCCTGAGTGTTGGTGACTGAGGTTAACACTGAAAGTAAGATGATCCTTTTTTCGTGCTGCTGGAATTTAATTCCTTCCCCCCCACATCATTTTTCTGTTTTTTTTTTTAAGACCATATTAGTTAGATAGATTGATGGGTTTCAAACTGACAGATATGTGTTTTTACAAAGCACCCTTGACCTTGGCCCCTACCATCCCAGGCCTCTTCCTGCCCAGCGTCCTGGGATTCTGTCCTACATTTGATCACATTCAGCTGCTGCTCACCCTGTGCCCTATCTTCCTTCCCCTCCTCCCCTTTGTCTTGTTTAATAATAACGTCTCTTCTAATTTTTTCATCAGCTTCGGATTCCACCTATTAGAGAAAGCCCAACATCTGTTCTTGAGTCTGGATTGTTCAGCAATGAAATATTATTTAGTCATTGAAAAAGAACAAAATTGAAATGATTCTTGATATTGTTTTTATCACAAAATTCACTGTGGAATCTGATTTCAATTTTAGTATTTTGGGTGATGCATATATGTTTTAATGATCCCATAGGTACTACTGTATCATCACCTAGATGAATATAGAATTTTATACACAAACTCCATTAACAGTTTCTTAACAATAATATAAATACATTTTAATATTCTCCTGATAATGTAAGCAAAAATAAGCATTCTGGTGTTAGTGTAAGAGATTAGCTTAGGGTTTTAGTAAGTTTATTTTTTGGTAGAATTGTTGGTTGTTGACATTTTGTTTCAGTGGTTAAAATTTTTGATGTGATAATTATTTTTTATATTTAAATATCCTTTGATTTTTTTATCAGTAAAAGAGACTTCTATTTATTTGTCCAAGGTCATCATCTAGCCATATATTTTAATTTTCTTCAATATATAATTTTTGGAAGATCATTTTTAATCACTTCAATGCCACTGGAGAATGTATGACTGTGAATTTTTTAGAAGTGTCAAGTGTTAATTACAATCTCTTCTTCCATCCAATTTTTCATTAACATATAAGAGAATAAAATGATCCTTTTGTTCTTTGTATCACTGAACCTGATACTTCTGTACTCCTCTGACCCCCACTCTCTCTTACCCATTTGCTTTCCCTGGCCATAGAGTTGGAGGAATGCGAGTTTACTGTGAAATTTAAAGCACTTTTGGGGAATTCATACTTAGGTTGAAATTACTTGTGTAACTTGTTCAATGATCCATAGTAACTTTAAAAATTGGATCCTCTATCTTCAGGTGTTCACATTGTATGAGGATACAAACTGAAGAGACAGGTGCGATAACTGTTCATTGTCAACTCCATGTGACTTTGTAGAGCACAGGAGACTTCATGTGACCTGAGCTCTCTGTGGCTCCAAGTGTTTGCTTTCCAAGGGTCCTCAAACTATATCACTAAGCATGAAACGGAATGTGCTGAGTGTGTGTGGTACTCTATAGCATGCGTAATAATGTCATATATTATGTATGTCTAGAAAAGTAAAAAGTAAAGGACCATTAAATTAAAATAACACTGAGTGTATGGATACCATATCACTAAGTAGGTACATAGGAAAACAGTAACCCTGTTTATTGCCTGCCCCGGACAGTTTCAGAGAACAGAGATAGAAATATTTTACACTTGTATCTTCCATGTTAAATTTGTGCCATGTAGACGTACTACTTACAGGTGAATGCATTAAACAAAGTAAATATCATAAAGGTTAGGCAGATCTAACAAGAGAATTGGAATATCCAATGTGGTCACAGAATAAGAGTCACAGCAGAGTAGTATTTTTTTATTGATTCAGAGAAAGAAGTGAGACATAAGGGTTTCACATAAAATGTAATGTTAATGTGATTTGGAAATCACATTAAAATTTTCATTTATTCCTGAAAAGGTAGTAGGGTTCATTCCTTTCTAACAAACTTTGTCCATATATTTGCATATATGAAGAACATAAAAATTAACTTATGTGAGTATATATTTCTTAACATGGGGTCACATAGTCAGTATGTTTGAGTCAGGTCTGTGTCTCCTTAGGTTTGTCCCTTGGATTATTTGCAAAGATGACACCATAGCTTTTATGTTTGACCTCTGCTTAGAAGGTGTATCCCAGACTGAAGATGGAGACTGTGAGTGTCCCCAAGGATAGTGAAAAAGTATGAAGTGTACATCTCAGCATTATGAAGTGTTTGCACAGATCTGTCTGATTTCTTTGAGAATGTGAGTATGTGCTCAGAAGCAGTATGTGGATGGTGCATCTCCTCACCCTTCCGCTTCCTCACGGAGGGTGAGCTCTAGCATGTGCGGTAGGATTTGCAGTTTAAAAAGCTACAGGGTGCTCTGAGAACACGCTAGCTTCAACTTAGGTATGCAGTGTGGCAGAAGAGCTAATGGAAATGTAAGGAAGAGCACAGTAAAAATTGATTTTTTTTCTTGACCTTTTCAGTGGGGAAACCATATAAGTCTTATAGAGGATCATTTCAGCCTAGCAAAGATGAAAGAAAATGACTAATTTAGACTTATTTAAAAATAAGTCTCAGCTGTCGATTAAATTCTATGAAGGTTGAACAGTGACAGTCAGTGAGCTGATTTGAAGTGCAGAAGTCTGTGCTACTACAGTTTTCTGTAGAACGCCACCCTTCCACTAGCACTGCACTTACACTTCCCGTTCAGAGTGGTGAAGTGAGGGTGCAGGAACAGCTCACAAACTCTGAAGCATATTGTTTTCTAAAGGAAAGTATCCTCAAAGAAGACACTGACATAGAGTTGTACTTAAAAACAAATAGAAGTGACTGATATGCATTAATGTTTGGAAATAAAATGATTTATTAGACCAGAGCTTGGGACACTTGCAGTGAGATGTGCTGGGCAGGTGCCAGCAGAAGGAGCGGAGGTGACCCTGTACGCTGGGGACACAAGACTCAGACCAAGGTGGAGCAAAGGGGAGAGGAGCAAGTGTCCTCGCATGGTACAGAGAAGGCAGCCCTGCAGAAGTGGACATGGTCATCAAGGGCAGAGCCAGCACGGCTGTCCTGGACATTGGCATGCGGTTGACTGTTCCCCAAGGCAGAGGAAGTGGAGAACTTGTAGATGCTGGTGGTTGCATGACAAGAAGTTTGACAGATTAGCAGGCAGGGCTCAGAGGGATCGTGGGGTGGGAAGTGTGCATCTTTGTGGCTCCTGATGTCCCTGTCAGTCAGTGCTGGCTTGGTCATGACAGGATCTGTGAAACAACTTGGTGACTCACAATGAAGAATGAAAGACAGACCAAGAGGGAAGGAGGGAGGGAGGAAGGGGAGTTAGATGTAGCTTAGAACAAAGTCCCTGGGTTTAGTTCCCAAGACTACAAAAGAAAGTGAGTGCCAGGAAGCCCCAGGGCAGCCTGCAGAGAAGCCAGCAGAGGTGGAGCAGCAGAGCAGAGCAGAGGGTTTTACAGGGGAAGGCGCATGCTGGGGAGGGGCGCTGCATACAGAATAATTGGGACGTTTATCTCACATGCATTCCTGGAGGGACCACAGGCACAGGACCTTGGCGATGAGCAGACATCAGGGGGTGGACAGCCGATGTACTTGTCCCCAAGCTGGTCTAGTAGCAGAAGGTGTCCTAAAATACAAGCATATTTAGCCCCTGCTCAGCACCCTCGGTTGCATTCTCGTGTCCGCTGCATGGAGCGCTTTTCTTTTCCTGGGGGGAAAAAGGTCCACTGAGAAATGATTAGTGCCTTTAAAATTTGTGACTGTATATAAGAGTCTGTTCAGGACACGGTGATTGTATTTTTGACAAAACTGCGAATAAGACTCTGGTTATGCAACCAGAGAGAACTGATATAAATAAAAATACACGGACGTTTACTGCTCTAAAACCATAGCAAGGAAAGGGGTCTGAGGGACACCCTATGCTTATTGCTAATTGGACAATGAGACTTTGCATATCAGCGCTTCTGTTGGATGGACTATAGGGGTCCACGTCCAAACTGAGCTCAAACGGATAAAGTACTTTGCATTTGTATTCTTCAAATAATTTTGAAAATATGTCTGTGCTCTTCCTAACAATTCTACAACTTGTATGTTCTTCATTCTGAATGGCCCACTTCTTTCTTACTCTGAAACACTTCAACTTTAAAAGTGAGTGAAGAAAAGAGTTATGTTAGGGACAAATTCACAGTTCACTGCTTGTACATACATGACAATCCCAACCAAAACTCTTCCAAAGCATTTGCTTTAGAAAATATGTGTCCCAGTGGCACATACATATGCCCGTATACACATGTAGCCCACCAACATACATGGAAGTAGTATTTTAATTGAACATGGCTTACCAAGATAGTATATGGACCAAATACCAAGATAAATGTATGGCAACTGATCTTATTAAACTCTAAGGATGGGGTCCAGCATTACATGATTTATTTGTCCTAAGAAGGAAGAGTTCTGTTTAGCACAAAACTCTGTTATCTATTATATGTAGACATGATTAGCTCAGTGGTTAAAGACAATTTTGTAACTATAATCTTAGAATAAGTAATATTTATAAAACTGATTTTTTCAAATTAAAATCAATATATTTATGTAAATGAAGACAGTCAAATAAACTGCACTGGAATCTGTATTCTGCTAAATATTTTACTTATATATATAATGTAAATGTTTATTATTATTTAATTTTTGCTTGGTAACTTTCTACCATCTTCTGACAATCATTTAAATTAACACCATATGCAAAGGAAATTTGAAGGAGTGTAATAACTTTCCTGCATGGTAATTTGACAATTTTCATAAAACCTCCTTATAAGAAATTTCATTCAACAAGCTGTTTATCAGCCATGCAGAGCCCCATGGCATCGTATGTGCGTGGTGCCAAGCCTTGAACTTGAAGGAGCAGGCATTATGTGTTTATTGTACCAGCACGGGGTACCTGTGTTTTGGGGGGCGCTCGCCCGCTCTTCCTTCCCACACAGTTCCCCTGGGAAGGTCGCCATGTTATCATGAACTGCTGTGTTAGACTACAAAAAAGTCGAGTGTGGCATATAAATTGCAACAAATAATTGTAAACCTAATGAACACTGTTTAAGGGGACAGGTATCTCGGAGACATCTGGGTGAGCATTTTGTTGCTGGCTGCAATTTCCACATGATAACACACTTTTGTGTCTCTATATGCAAGGACCAGGGCTGTGCAGGGCATCCATCTCCCCAATTCTACATAGGAAACCTACAAATAATAACTGCTTCTTTCCTTTAGTTATTCATTTATTCATTTGTTTTACAAATAATCAATTCCTTTATACTCCCAACTAATTTAGTATTTGCATAAGTTTACTTCTTATTCTATAAGTGGAGGTTAGTTCTTCCAATGGAAAATAATTATTAAAGTTATTATAGAAAGTAAAGCTTAGCATACCATAAATACGTTCACATGAAGAAGTATAATGTCCTCATTTACCAGAGTGGTGCCTTGTTGCTTGTTATGGTTTCTGCAGGGAAGCAATGACGACATCAGTTTTCTCAAAAAAGTGTGGCCAAAGTTACAGGTTGACATGTAGGTACCACAAAATATTATAATGAAGACTTAAATGTGTCTTCTCACCCAGCCTTTTTCTTTCTCCCCCTCTCCTTCTCTCTCTCTTAATCTATTATTTGAATGTTCAAAATACATTAAAATATCATAAAGTAAATGCAAGATATAAATAGAAATTTGGAATTTTTCTTTTATGTGTATCGAGCTAATACTTTTAGGTGAAATGTAATTAAAAATTTGTTTAGACAGTGTATTTTTTAGGTGAAGCCATATTATCAACCTTAAATATAATGATAAGAAATGAATTTAGAACTGTACTTGCGACTAAGGATTTCAAAAACTGAGTAACACATATCACCCTGTTAAACATGTACAAATAAATAATTTAATTTGGTGAGTTAAGCTGATGTGAGAGTAGAGACCCAGAATCTATAACTTCCCACACCACACTTCTAAGATATTCCTCTCAGTAGGTGGGAGAACTCATTTACTCTCTCAGTAAGTCTTACTCATTGTACATTTAGCTGATGGACATGGATTCAATCAGTATCTCCTGAGACTGTGACCTGTTCAAATATTGTCCACTGGTATACTTGGAATAGTTCTGTTTGTTTCATCTTTTTTCTAGTCTTTTTCTTTCTTAAATGAACACTTAAAATTTGTTTGATTTTATCAAGAGACGTGGACTCAGTAGAGACAAGACAGGTCAAATGTGAGTTTTGTTCCACTGCCGCTGACTCAGAAGAGCCCCCTTCTGCACACTGGGACTAATAAAGCGGCACAGTCTTTACCATGAATATATTACATGAAAGGCAAAAGCTAAAACCTGCAACGAGAGGCATTTTAAAAAGCCAGTCTTAGTCCAGCTGGGTGGTGCACACCTGTGATCCCACTACTCTGAGACACTGAGGCAGGAGGAACCTGAGTTCTTGCCTACCGTAGGCAACTTAGCAACTTACCGAGATCCTGCCAAAAAATACCTTAAAATGAGGGAGGACGGTGTAGCTCCTACGGAGGCCCCGGCCTCAGTCTCTAGCACTAGACAGGTGAAAGAGTCATGGTTTTCTCCTTCCCACTTTTCTTAAAAGATCCACAGACAGGCCAGAGGAGAAGCCAGAGCATGGGAATTACATCGGCTCGGGGCAGGAAGTGCAAACGCCGAGCCCAGATTTGGCTCCGGCCTGGGATACGAAAGAAGGAAGGAAGGCTGAAGACCTCAAGCTTGGTCGTCCCCTCTGCCGCCGCCGGTGTGTCCAGTGCTGCTGCAACTCCTTGGCCCGGGCCTCTGGGCAGCGGAGCCCTGCGGCGATCCAGCGCCCTCCTGCAGGGTCCGGAACTGCCTCCTTTCTCCAGGCCTGCCGCCTGCGCCGCCCCTCGGTGCTTCCCCGTGACGGCCACCGCTACCCTCGTGTTTGCAGCCGTCGCACAGGGAAAGCTCCCTGGCTTGTACACTTGGAGTGTTTTCTCTTGGTGTGTAGAGTGAGTACGCGACAGACATAGGTGAGTGCTGAGACGCGGCCTATAAGGCCGGATGAAAGAAATATCACAAGTCTTAACACAAATACAGATACTGCAGAAACAAGCAAACAAATAAACAAAAAAAAAACCACTAGACCCCATTTGGAGTCTGAATTCAGCACAGGAGTCCCAGCACTTGTTAATTTTGTGTACGATCCAGGAGGAAACCACTGAGAGAACACAGCGAGGGCATAGTTTTTAAAAGACGCAAAGGAAACGCTCCCTGCGCTGAAGGTAAACTCCAATATGCAGATGAAAGAGCTAATTAAATGTTGAGAAGCATGAATGAAAAGAGCTCTGTAATGAGCAACATACTAATGAAAATCTCACAGAGACGGGGTGGATGAAGGTGACCTGCAGAGTTAAAAGAATGCGCTTGAAAAGACATTTCTTGATAGCCACTCCGAACGGAGAAAGCAAAAGAAATTTCTTCGCATTTGAAGAAAAATTATTTTGAGGCTGTAATCCACTAACCCAGAAGACCGAGTGAAGATATTTTTAGACATGCAAAGGCCCCCAATTCTGCTTGCCAGACACTGCACTTGCAAGAACCTCTCCAATAATTGTTATAAAAAATTTAAATCAGATAAAGGTTGGGGGAGTGGAAAGTGAAGCAGCAGTTATTATTAAGTCTATGAACTGGAGGGATGATTTTATAAAGTGCTAATGAAAACCCTGAACCAAAACTCAGTAGATTTAGGACAGAGGAAGTAGAGGAAAAGGAGGGTGTTTTAGGATGGTTCAAGATGCCCATTGATTTTGAGCATTATTTTAGAAAAGTTCAGCGTTTGTGGAAAAGCAAATTTAATTACAAGAAAAATAGAGACAGGGCATGAAGCTTTGCAGAGTTCGAGGGGGAAACAATAGATCAGAGGGGTCAGTGGGAAAGTGGGGCCCAGGCGCTCCCAGCTCTATCGGGAGAAGCCCAGGCCTGTCAGAAATGAGTGCCTGTGAAGAAGCAAGATTCTGAGCAAAGGTGTGACAGGAGCAGCGGATGACCAATGCATAGGTTTGCATTTGATAAAGAAGTTGGCTCTGTCAAGACTGCATTAAAGGACTAAGTGAGGAACTTTGTACCAGTACTTGACGTCAGAGAAATGTGTCTTGCTCTCCAGCATCCATCAGGGAAAGGAAGAGGGTTGTACCATAGCCAGCTGGAAATGCTGTTTCCATGGCCTACCACTTAAGTCACAGGGAAAAAGAGAAAGAAAACGCAAAGATGAAGACCGATTGTGTTCACAGTCACAGAACGCTTCCTTCTGAAATGGAAAGCCTGTGACACGTGACCATGGCTGTAAGTAAGACAAGCTTTGGGAAAGACTTTTTCAAGTGGCAGGTGCTGTGCAGTGCTTTTCGTGAAGGTTAGTAGGTTTTATGCACTTTAAGTATGGAGACTCAGCTGAGAAGCCGCATTAAGCTTCCGTGGTAGAGTGATAAGACCCTTGTCTGTCGAAGAGCTGAGCTTAAATATCACATGGGTGCTTTAAACGATCTACCGAGTGTATAAATAATTTAAAAAGCAAAATAATAGATGAGAAGATAGGCCTTCGCCAATGGAAAGGGGAACAAGTAATGGGGAGGGGGCAGGAAGGCAGGGAAAGGCGATGGGAGAGTTAGCGTGTGCCTTGTGCACGCGCCGGGAGCCATGATCATTATATATTGAGAAGACATTCTGATGAAATATTTGAAAATCAAAAAAAGATGCTTGTCCTAATTATACATTATTAGGTATGTTTTTGGTTATAGTTGTAGAGCCTTCTTAATAGCCATTATTTTCTATAAAGAATGTATGATGTGCAAATTATTTTTTAAATACAAATTATTTTTAAACAAAAATAATTGAATAATCAATTTGTAAGCTTGCGATATTCTCTTTTGCATGGAAGTAAGCCGAGTGCTCTTATGAATGAATAGACTAAAGCTGAGAAAGTGAACGAACTTCCAAAGGTCATGGTAGAGAAAAAGTCATGAAGTTACTCATTTTTTGGCAGGGAGTTTTGGACTGAGAACATGTAAAATTCAACAGCAAGTTGACACAGTCAGGACCTCTGCCCCTGATAGAACTCAAAGGAAATTCTTTAGCAGAGGTACATACTCAAAGCTTCACAGGCATGAAAACAAACAGGACACACAGTCATCCAAATATCCTGGACTGAATCAAAAACACAAACTGGACTGAAACTGTAAATGGGGGAAATGGTAATCAGGGTCTTGGTTATTATTTCCAACAAGAGTGGGCAGAGGTTATTCATTCTAAAGCAAAATATTCCATCTGAAATGCGAGTAGAAAATATGAGACACTAAGGGCTGGGGATATAGCTCAGTGGAATAAGTGCCTGCCTGGCAAGCACAAGGTCCTGAGTTCAATCCCCAGCACCGCAAAAAAAAAAAAAAAAAAAAAAAAAAAAAAAAAAAAAAAAAAAAAAAAAAAAAAAAAATGAGATAGGCCTGCAAATAACAACACACACACACATGCACACGCACACACAAATACACATGTGCACACAAAAGAACAAGTGAATGACAGTAAACAAAGTGCTCTTAAAAGTCTGTAAACAACAAATTAATATAAAAGAAAATGCAGAACAGAAATAAAGATGGAAATTAAAAATTTTTAAAAATTAACAAGAAAATTGAGAGGTAAAGGATTAAAGTATGTTTTTCAAATAGCCAATAATTATTCAATAAACATTTGTCATATTTGATGTGATAGATTCATATGACAAATGGCTAGAAAAAAATGAAGTAGGATTTATTTGATTAAAAAATGGAAGACTTTTTTGAATGTGTGTGATGGCATACATGGTTTATAATAAGAAATGTAGTAAAATTGCTAAACTATATGAAGCTCTAGGAAAACCATAATCTAAGTAAACCAAAATGCACTGGAAAATCCAATGATACCAATATTACAGGTGGTGAAACACTTGTCAAAATTCTATACATAAATAGTTTGTTTCGTTTTACATAACATTATATTCATTTTACATGACATTGTATGTGAAAGCCTCAAGTGTATCCTTTATGTCAGAGTAGTGCTCCATTGTGCACAAACCCTACATTCTCCTTAGCCATTCATCTCTTGATGAACATATATTCAGTTTCAAGATCTACCTATTATAAATTGTGCTGCTTTAAACATGGATAGACATATATGCCTGCGTGGTGTGGCTTATGTCTGGGTGTCCCCCAAAGCCTCATGCGGTGATGGTGTGGTGGGCTTTTTAAAGGAGGGGATTGAGGGTGTGGGCACTGCACTCACCCTAAGGCGCATCACCTGCACACAGTATAAGGCAGGAGAAGAGGCTGGCACCTCCCCTTTTTGCTTCTGCTGTTTTTGGTATCTGCCTGCCTGGAACTGTTGCCCTCCGCCACGTTACCCAGCCTTGATGACAGCTGATTATGGAATGAAATCTCCACAAACTGCACGCAATAAACCTGTCCTCTTTTAACTTTGGGTGTTGGGTATTTTGTCTCAATAATGAGAGAAAAGTAACTAAAGCACTGTAATATTGATATAGGAAAATAGAAACTCCCAACCTGAACTATATCTGGGATGAGTTTGTGTCCTCTAAAATCGAAGAATGAATTTTAGGAACAGTGGGGGTTAAGAGTAGAATATATTTATTGAGAGAAAGAAGGCTTCTATCCAAGAGAGGGAAAGGGGCCTGAGTAGTTTGCCCAAGACTGTCTTTTCTAGAGACTTTCATAGAGCAAAACCACGAGGAAGGCGGGTCCAATATGGGGGAAATTACAAGGGTAGGCATGAAGTGGAACAAAATTATGGTGAGCCAATAAGATTACAAGTATAATTGTTCAGGTACAATTGATTAAATTGGGATCAAATGGGGGATCCAGACAAGTAGCAAGCAGGTGTGAATACAGAACAGTGGCTTTTCCTGTATAAGTCCTGGCTTTTTCAAGGTGATTGCTACCTATTAGAATATCAATCCCTGATGCCCACCCCCAGAGAGGTATGCGGGTGCAGTTGTTTAGTCTTTTGTCTTGAGTTCTGGCCCACAGCCAGTAGTCTCCATTTGCAAGGTGTCTTGTCTTCCTTGGTGGCTCCATCCAGGGCCCCGCCCTGTCTGACTGCCTATACTCTTTCTATCTAATTCAGCTGCCTGTAACCATATGGTGTCTCTAAATGGTATGCAAAGACACATGTTTTCTCTTATGTGAGAAACTCAAAAGAAACATACAGAAATAAAGAACAAAATAGAAAATAGATAAATAGGAAACAGAAAGACATTCAAATGATCTCCCCAATTACCTGTTCCATCGTGTCAAAAATATTTTAACATGTATGCGTATTTATTTCATTTATAGCACTAGTTTCTCTTAGTTCACTGAAAAGAGCACTTTGTGCTATTCTGTTTTTTCTTTGTAAGAGTCTTTTGTCTATGTTTTGGACTCTGAATAACTAGTTTTAAGATTGTGATACAGAATGTATTAAGTACTGTTATTCTGTTATTGTGAAATTTTATTTTATTTTTTCATAAAATAATGGCGGCAATGAACATCAAAGTATTTGATACAAAGTAAAATGGTAAATTCAAAACGAACCTCAAAAAATCTGTGCATAAAAAGACAAAAAGTTTCACGAATGTCAAATAATGCTTTGAGGAAAACGCACTACGTTTTATATACTAAAATTTCTTGATCCTAGACTTGTAAGAATGGCAGACATGCCCGCCTTTCTAGGCACCAGCGCCTGTTAAAAGACACTGCTTTAAACAGTATGCAATTAACTCTGGAAATAATAGATGCATTAACCAGGTGGGACATGAGGAATCACACTCACCTGTAAATGTCTGTCAGACTATTAATTTACATAGAAGGAAATGGTTTGATTCTTTAGAAAGGAGGGGCAAATTAACATATCTGTGGGAACAAATGGTATGTATGTAAATACATTACACTATTTAAAGGACAATTTTCACCTAGATCAAAGAGCAAAAGTAAAAGAAATGTGAGGTGTGCATATTTATGACATTTGTGTTAGACTTTTAAAGCCACAACATCAATCTTGAAGTCATAAATAAAAAGACTTGACTATGTTAGACAACATCAACATTAAGAAACTTTCTATGTTAACAAAAGAATGGGAAATGCAGGGTAGCAATTGGTAGAATATTAAAATATCAATATAACAATACAATACTTCATAGGATTATACTATACAGTATACAGCTGAATTCCTACAGCTCAAGAAAATGTTAGTCATTTGTAAAAATATGCAGGCAAATAAAAGAAGTAAAAGAACAATATGAGAGTTTTACTGAGGCCGAGCTCCTGAGGAAAATCAAAGAAATGCAAAACAGAACCATGAAAAGTGTCATTCCTATACACTGCATTAAAGAAAATCAGAAAGAGAAACAGAGTTGAGTGTTGAAGAAGACGGAGGAGGGATGGATTCCCTATTAGTTCCTGGAAGTTGGTCTCAGAATAATGTCAAAGTTACATACAGCACAGACGTAATCTCACACCAAACAACTTTATTCCTAGAGAATCTCCCACAGTGTGTTCATGGTCATGTGGTAATAGATGGATAAAATGTGTGCTCTACATGTAACAGTTTATGGATCAAAATGGAGCAAAACGTGCCCAGTATGTTGCTGTACACCCATAATCCCAGCACTCACAGACTGAGGCAGGACAATTTCAGTGAGTTCAGGGTCAGCCTGAACTACAAAGTGACACCCTCTCTCAAATAGACAAAAATTAAAAATAGATGAATGAAGCAAAACGTGTGAAAAAATGAGCAAACCCTAATTCGTGCATGTCAGAGGTCATCCCCTGGGGCGAGGTGCAGTTAGCCTACTCAGTAGCACAGAGTAGTTCCAAGCTGCGGAGGGATTCTTGCACTGTCCTGAGCTAAGGTTATGGGCAAAAAGTAGGTAAGAAGGTGGAATGTTGGGGATGTAGCTCAGCAGTAAAGTGCTTACTTAACATGTATGAGGTCTTGATTTCAATCCCTAATACCACACACACACACACACACACACACACACACGCATGACAGAAATCAGAAAGTAAAAATTGTAAAAGGAATCTATCAATAAATGCACAAAATATCTGTGTAAATATATAGTAAAGATTGGTCAGAACAAGCAAACATTAGTGTTCTCCTCCATGGGAAGAGACAAAATTTGCGCTGTACAGGATGGTGCTCATAAGTGGTGTTCACATATTTCTTTCTATCTTTCTGTGCTAAACGTTGAAACTGTGCACCTAGAAAATACCTAGTCCTCAGCAGGTACTACTGCTCCTGTGGCACTGCTGTGCACGTTCCTGACGCTTCACAGTTCAGCCTCCTGACACAGTTTTTCTGAGCCACGCTTGCAACTGTGGGAAGCAGACAGTGGAGCCCTGCACTCCGGGTGGCGCACAGCCCTTTTGATCACATGTTCTGTGTCCTGTGGGCGTGGCTCTGTCACCTGAGCCAATGAAGCAAGGGTGAAAGTCCTGCACAAATGCTGTGGAGGTGGCTGGGGCACAGTGCTTTCCTGGCAAGGTTCTGAGTTTGAGTCCCAGTAACAAATACTGTGGAGGGACGTCTGGCTCTGCAGATGCCCTTATTTGAAATCAGTAATATTTTATTGACGAAGTATTTTGATGTCCTGAAAGGATCCTGAATAATTGTTGCATAGATGTGAAATGAACTTTGCTCAAACTGCAGCTGAGAGCTGAAAACCTTTCCCGCAGCAGGGAGAAAGAAAATACCGAGCTCTGTCTCTTCATCCCTTGTGGGGCTTCTCCTCACTCAGAGAAGTCACACTCTCCATCTGGAGGTGCAAGCAGCACCCTTGTCCGAGGCTTTAAGATCTGTTTTGGCTTTCTTTTTTTTGGAACTTGTATCGCGGAGGGCCACCTTCTTCCTGCTCCGTCTCTGATAACCCACCACCTGTTTATTTGCCAAAACAGAATACTAAAGACTGAATATCAGCTGAAGCAAATAATCATAAAACTAAGGTATATCTAAGCAAATAGTGTAAATGAATTTAATTATAACTTCATGGGTTGCTAATGAATTGCTGGACTTATATAACCAGGGAGCTTTAGGAAACAATTTGATATTTCTCTCGAAAACTATCAAAGTGACTTGTATGCATCGACATAAACCCTAAAGGAAAGATACATTCTATTTCCAGTTTTAGGAAATTTGAATTCAGCATCTTTCAACAAATCACTTGATTATGTGTTCATGACATTTCCTACCAGAGGTAAAACTAATTGTAAGATGCTAAGATGTTGAAGGCAAACTGCCTAAAAAACTGCATTTTCAGTAATACACTCCTATATACTTATTTTAACTACTAACTCTTTAAATTAGAAAGTTATTATAAATTTAAATTATGGTCACACTGTAGAATATATTAGTAAACTGAAAGCCAGTGTACAAATTTCATCAAATGTTAAGTTGTTCAAGGAATACTGTGGTCTCTGCTAAATAAACTGTCTCCAATAAATCTCAGTCTCTTAAGAAAGGTTGCACTTGTTAGCTTAATGGCTTGTAAGAACATTCTTGTTTTCTAGAAAAGCCTAGAGCCAGACACAATTATTCACATATGGAATTTTAGCTTCAACAAGTTCTTGATAGTGGAACATAATTTTCACATATTTAGCTTACAGACACTCAGAAATGTCCCAGCTTTGGAGGTCAAGTGCATCAAAGGGCACAGCATTTGATTGGTACAATAGTTTGCTTACTTCACCAGCTGAAAAACTGCCTTTCGTTCTACTGTTTCTCTTAATGTAAGCATGTAATGAATAGAATCATTTCCATACACTTATGTATTTGGAGGTATCTTGATTTAAACCATAGTTGCTTACTGTGAAATCAAACACCTGGAGGCCAAGCCCTGGCTTCTTTGTGTTGGTAAGCACTCTGGGTGGGGAGCTCTCCAGTATCCTGTAGGGAGCTGCTGCAGAACCAAGGCACATTCTAATGCGGTCAAGACTTCTTTAACAGGAAATCACCTGCAAAGCAAATGAAAGTGGGCAGTGGGTGGTCCTGTTTCTCCAGGGAACTTCTCATGCTACCCGTGGCAAAGGCAGGGTTACTCCAGGGTGAGCAGAGCCCATGTATATTGATGGGTTAGCTACCCACATGATTATGTATTTCTCTAAAAGGAATTTAAAGCTTTTTATGGTTGTTATTTATGCAGGGCATCATACAATCCTTTTCTGTTCTCAGGTCTAATTTTAGTTTTCTAAAATGCTTTTTTTTTTTTTGTCTGTTTGAGACAAGGTGTTGCCATGCAGTTCAGGCTGGCCTTGAGCTCACTTTGTAGCCCAGGCTGGTCTCAAACTTGGAACTGTTCTCCTCCCTCAGACACCCTAGTGCTGGGATTGAGGTGTGCACCACTGCACATGGCTTGTAAAATTTTGGAATATTCTTTGGGCATCTTTGCTTTTTATTTCAAGGACATCATGGCATATTACTTTTTGGTGAAAATGCCAGAACATATTTGACCATTTTTTGTTTTGAGTGTGTGACATAGGAGAAAGGTCATACTTTCAGACAGTAAAAAGGACTACATTCCCAGCTGGTCAAATAACTATCCATTTGGATTATTTCATCATCTGTGAATACAGAAAGTAACAATGCTCATTGGGGGGGCTTCAGATATCGAGGTTAAAAGTCACAGAATTCCAGAGCACACTTCTTCCCTTAGGGTCCCTGGGACTGTACATGAAACACAATGTGCTGAAACAGCCAAGAGCTCAGGAATGGCGGTCTTTCTGTGCATTCCATCACTTCTGTCTGCTCTTTCTCTTTGCACTTTTAAGTAAAATCCCTATTGCTACTTGTAGCTTTAAAGCTATTATAATTTTCTTTACTATTTTTAACTATTCGCATATACCAACAATTGCAAAATACACGGAATTCTTGTGTACTTTCATCCATCTTCCTGTAATAATGGCATCTTATACAACTCTATCACAGTGGTGGGAAGCAGGAAAATAACAATGATATGAGATAATTATATCATCCACAAAACATATTCCAGTGTCAATGTGTTTCTGGTCAACATGGAACCAGGATGGGAGGTTCCAGGGGGTGCAGAATCTCTGCAGTCCTGCGGAGGCTTCCTCAAGTCCAGTGGTCAAAGTGATACAGGAAAATAAATCTCCCAACCTGAATGATATCAGATGAGTTCGTGTTCTCTAAAACCGAAGAATGAATTTTAGGAACAACGGAGGTTAACAACAGAATATATTTATTGAGAGAAAGAAAGCTTCTGTCCAACAGAGCGACAGAAGGGGGGGCCCGAGTGGGTTCCCCCCGACTGTCTTTTCCAGGGACTTTTATAGAGAAAAACCATGAGATGAGGTGGGTCCAAGGTAGGGGAGATGGACAAAACTATGGTCAGCCAATAAGATTACAGGTATAATTGCCCAGGTAAGACTGAGTGGACTGGAATCAAATGGGGAAGCGAGTCATACAGCAAGCGGGCATGGAAACAGATCAGGAGCTTTTCCTGTGGGGGTTGGGCTAGTGACTCTTCCTGGCTTTTTAGAAGGTGGTTGTTACTTATTTAGAATATCATTCCCTGATGTTTACACCTAGGGAAGTGAGTGGGTGCATTTGTATAGCACCCTTTGTCTTGAGGTCTGGCCCACAGGTCTGCTGGCTCCTCCAGTTCTGTTGGCTCCTGCGAGGGCCCGGCCCCGTCTGCCTGCCTATAATATTTTTATCTAACTCAGCTGGCTATAACAAAAGTACCTAAGGAATTTTTGTTTAATAGGAGGCCCCTCAGCTAGAGATTGTGTAGGTTTCTCTGTGATTCTGTCTGTGTTGTACATCTTTGGCAATGATATAATTTTGAGTCTGTCTTGGTGTCAAAATGTTTCATTGCTAGTTGTTAATGGTGATCAGTTGGTCAGGGAATATCTGCCAGGTTTCCCCACTCTGAGCTTATTTTTTCCTTCATAATTAATAAAAATATTGTGGGCTACATTTTGTGATTTTGTAAATATCCTGTTTCTCATCCACTTTTATTCTTTGTCTTTAATAGTTATTGATGCTTCTTGCCTGAAACAATTAGTACTATTGTGTTTGCCACTTGGTGATTTTTCTATTTTCACCATTTGTTGGATGTTTAGTAATTGGAATTCTATTTTAAGGAAGGATTTTCCCTTCTCATTTATCCATTTACTCAGTCATTAATTTGTGTAAGAGTGTGTGTGTTCCAAACCATTGCAATTATTATTTATTTGTTGCTGAAATTGTTTGCAGATTTGCTCACCAGTGTCCTTTCAAGTTGGCTCTTTTTCTTTCAATGTGATCCACATTTTTAGAAAACTTCTTCCAAATGACTACTGTAGGCTTGCTTTCTCCGTATTTTCCTATCCCCAGGCTTGGAATCATTATTTATACAGGAAATCTTTTTTTTAATTGAAGAATGATATTTACAAGAAAGAGCTGTCTACTAAATAAGCTTGTTGCTACCCAGATGTCATTGTGTGTAGACCGTCCTTAACAGACAGACTCCCACCTGGGGGGTGCATATATTAATTCCACAAGTAAACACACTCAGGAAACTCCCTCTCTGTCCACCAGCTCTAAAGGACACCAGAGATCTCAAATCCACCTCACACACTTCACTGTTTTCTCCCTCTAGCCTCATTTTAACTCCTTTATCCCACTGAGAAATCTGGTTCTCATCATAAAAAATATTCAGTTGATTATTTTCAAAAAGCACAATAAATTTATTTAAGATTTGCTAATCCATAGACTTGTGAAAAATAGTTTTCTATTTAGAGTATAATAGTTTGTTAATATTTTTATTTTCAGTCTTACGTAGTTCAAATGATGTTTCCCAAGTTACTCAGATTAAGTTTTAAACTTTTTCAGAATTCCCTCTTTTTTGTAGCTGAGTTGTACTTTGCCAAGGCTGTTCATTTATTATTCTTGGTATTCCAGCTGGGGCACACTATATCCTTGTTGATTTCAACTGTTTATTTTTGAGTGTAAGAACTATTACCATAATACTATAAATAGATATTTAAAATATTACATCCAGAGAACTGTTTATGATCGCCTCCTTTTACAAAACCCTTATTAGCCTCCTGACTTGTTCACTTTAAGCCACCAGTAGGCAAGCATTCTTTTTACTTATTAGCTTGTCACTTGTTTATTTTCTTTACAAATAATGAGGTACATGTATGTTTTCATATTTCCTCTTCTTTATATGTAAATGGTAGCATGCCACTCATGCCTGTGAACACACACACACACACCCCTGAAAAGACTCTGTCAAGTTCCCAGGAAACTTCTTCATTTATTTATTTAGTATGTAATACCTCAGTTTATGTATACAGCATTGATGTGCCAATATACCAACATTTATTCACCATTCTTTATGTATGTTGCTTATTTTTGTTATTTTAACATCACACAAAATTTATTTTTATACTGTTGGATGCTTATCTCCATAAGAAATCTCTTGGAGCAGCACTGAGAATTCAGTGAAAGGGCACATGTGATTTTGTTAGCTATTTAGATCTAGGCATCCAAAAGGGACTTTAAATTTTCCCTGAAAGATTATTACACTCTGACAATGATTGCTCTTTTTATCTGACAAATTTAGCATATCCAAAGTTCCCTTTTCCCCCCCAAAGGTCCAATATTATTTTGGTAAAATAAGGTAAGGGTTATGTTTGCATAAATTGTGTCACTTACATAAGCATGATTAGTTATGCAAATGAAGAAATGCCTTGTCAGCTAAGTTCTATATTATTTATTTTTCTTCTCAGTTAATTATGGGAAAAGACAGTTTTTATTGCAAAAATGATATCATATTTTTTCCTGCATATATTTCTCACATGTTAAATCTGGTATACTTCAAATATGTTGACTTTTAATTCTAAATTGTCCCACTTCAATTGCTTGGTTTTATGTAATTCTATTGAAATTTTTCACATTCTTTGTGTTTAATCACCAGATACCATATCCCTATTTTTCCTTGAAATGTTAAGTTTCAAGAAAGGTTAGTGTGAGTCAATAATAAGAATACAATGAATTAAAGAA
The DNA here is from genome assembly GCA_004027595.1 of Dinomys branickii. Classification (NCBI taxonomy): domain Eukaryota; kingdom Metazoa; phylum Chordata; class Mammalia; order Rodentia; family Dinomyidae; genus Dinomys; species Dinomys branickii. The sequence continues at coordinate 20,000 of PVLD010002184.1, forward strand.
AGAGTAAGCAAATAAATGTGAGCAAAAGACCTGAACAGACACCTCACCAAGGAGCACATACTGATGGCAATCACACTTGTGAAAAGATGACTCTACTCACCTCTTACTGTAGAAAAACAAATGAAAACCATGATGAGATGCACCACACACTTCTGAAAACCATGACCAAAATGCAGACCACTGACCACGGTGCTTGGAAGGAAGTGGAGCAACAGGAACTCTCAGGCATTGATGTTAAGACGCTGAAGTGATGCAATTGCTTCGAAGCCAGCTTGTCAGCTTCTGACAATATAAACATGCTCTTATCAAAGAAGGAAACTCTGCCCTGCTCTGGGTAGCATAGACATACCATCAGCTGGGTCAGTGACCACTTGGGGGCAGGGTGGTTATAGCTGGGTCCTGTGTGTGATGAAAATATAAGAGAACTTTGTAGTTTCTACTTAGTGTTGCTGTTTACCCACTCCTACTTTTAAAACTTCACACTTTTAAAAGAAAAAGTACTGCAGAAGTGTTCCTTAAGAGAGAGTATGAAGAGCTCCTCAATGTCTTCTAAAATTTATGGACAGAAATGAACACATTTAGGGAAGCATCATTCCAGTTCTCTTACATGCATATAAAGCAAATGACATGTTGCCTCAAGAATACAGTAGTATCTTAGTTCATGAATGCTTTTGTTTGCAGTTTGCTTCACAAACAGAAACATTTGGCAAAAGTTTGGTTTTGTGTGCAAACTGCATTGTGTAACATATACAACCATGACTGTCTTTCCCACACAAACACAAATGTGGCCCTCTTTTCCAAAATCATGGCACAAACTAAACTCACAAACTAAGGTACCACTGTATCTATGCCACATTATGGAATTTGCCACTTGAGCCGTGTACTCAGCACTTCCTACCACCAACCCCAGCCTTGTGCAGGATGAGTGTGGCAGAGATGCAGGTCTCAAGCATTCCCCATTCCTCCTATCTCTGAGGCTTATATTCCTGAGAGTGCAGCTCAGGGGTCAAAGGCTCCTTCATCCTGCTAGATTTCCACTGTGGTCAGCATCCACCCTGCAGCCGGTGAATCATGAAAACTGAGATCCTGCTTGTCCTGAAGCAGCTTGTAGAAGGCCCTGTGGTTCCAGGATGGAATACAGCTAAGAAGATAGAAGAATACTGATTTCTGTTCAAAGCACTGATTATAAATTGGCTTGTCATTCAGACAGGTGAAAGCCCCACTGAAGGTCAAAACTCTGGAAAAGAGAGGCAGAAACTCTACCCATGACTGGACAGTACCTCACAGACAGTTTTGAGGTATCTCCTCAGAAAGTAATATTACTTGAAACAGTGTTGAAAAATCCAAAGAAAGGCATATTTCTAACTCAAAGACATTCTTGTGGAAAGCAATTAAAACAAGTCTGTCACTTCCATGAGAGTGGGTATTTACCAGAGTAAACTGGGGAAAATAAGAGCTGAGAAGAGGCGCACAGGGATCAGAAAAAAGACCATAATGGCCCTCCAGCATTAATCTTACAAAGGTGATCAGATTTCACTAGGTGACATTAAGAAGCAGTTTATTCCTCAGTACATTATCAAAAGAAGTAGAGCAATTAGGAGGCCGTCAGTGCAGTCTAAGAACTGGATTTGATACCAGAAGAGACCGATTAGCAGAGAGATTGTGAAAAAGAGCACCCGACACATCCCCTCTAGAACCAGCAAGACTTGAGCGTGCCAAAAGTGTACCTTTGTTTGAGGATGTGCCACTTTGTGCATGTGGCTTTCAGTAAAGTGCCCCAGGCAAGTCATAAACAAGTAGACAGCAAGCAAGCAATGACAGCAGGCCCTACAGCTGCAAGTGCTGGTGTTGGGAAACATAGTCTTAGACATTATGCAATGCAAGGAATGAAAAGAAAAACAACAGAGAAAAATAATGTGAGCTCTGAGAGATACATGACAGCATCAATCATATCAATGTACTTGCAGGAAGCATGCCAGAGGGAGTAGACTGAGAGAAATAGGGCAAGAATGTGGCCCCCAAATTGTAGAAATCATCACAAAATTGATTTAAAATTAGTCTGCATACCCAAAAATCTCAATGGGTTCCCAGTATAAATACAGGGATCTCTACACCTAGGACAAGGTAGCCCAGTGCTGAGACAAATGCAAAACTGAAAACATGAAGACATAAATAAGGCAAGCAAACTTAGAATGGCAGCTGATTTCCCCTTGGAAGTAATGAAAGCCAGAGGCAATGAGATGGCATTCAGAATGTTGCAAAAAAAAGTCACAAAATAATTTTACCATCAGTAAAGTTCTTTCAGAAATGAAGGTAAAATACAGAGTTCCTGAGAAACCTGAAATGAAAGTTGCATTGATTTCACTCTTATTTTTTCAAGAAATTCTAAAGGAAACCTATGGATTGAATGGAAGTGATTCCAGGAAATATTTTCCATGCTTGTTCACAGAAAGAGCACCTGTAGGTAATAATGTACGTGTGAGGGACAATATAAAGTTAGACTTATTCTCCTTGCTTTCCTGAACAACTTTACAAATTGTTTTATGATGTAAAATGTACACAATGTTTGAATCTGAAAAGTAATTCATATAAGGTATTTCATTCTAATGTAAAATCTGAAAAGTAATTCATATAAGGTATTTCATTCTAATGTAAAAAAGATGTGGATGCCTGTACTGGAATAAAGATATAACACCAGAGGATTACTCAATGCACAAGAGTAACGGAAGTAGGATTCCAGCCATGATGACTGAAACTGTGAATACACCACTACACATGCACTCCTGTCTCTAAATGAATATTTTTCTTATAATTAAGTGAAGTAAAAGTTCTAATATGTGTTTGGGGTGATGTAGACATAAAAATGTGTGGGAATATATAATATATAGCATATAATACATGGTATATATAATATAATATAATACAATATGTAATATACAATGTATGATACTTAGTATATGTTAGAACAATTTTGTATTTGGATTGCAAGTAACTTGGTCTGTGGTGTCCTATAAAACAGGCAAATATTTCTAAGAAATCTCAACTTGAAAAATGAGCAATGTTTTGCAGTACAAGTAGTATGTAATGCCTCTCTCTTTGCTTTGTCAGGAAATTAAAATATAGAGCAGAAATTAATGAAATACAGAATAAAAAAAAACAAGAGCTGGGCATGATGGTACATGCCTCTAATCCCCGCACTCTGGAAGGTGAGACAGGAGGATCGTTGCAAGTTCAAAGCGAGCCTGGGCTACAAAGTGAGCTCAAGGCCAGCCTGAACTGCATACAGAAACCCTGTCTCAAAAAGATAAAAAAAAAAAAAAAAAGAATAAAAAAGCAACACAGAAAATGAGAAAAAATGTTGGTTCTTTTTAATTAGCAAGGCTTTAAAAATTCATTAAATAAGCTGTGAAATTTACATTGAAATTGTCAGTTGGATTGGCAGACGAGTTCCCTAGACATTAGTAAAGTGCACTTCTGGTTGTATGTGTGTGGGTGCTGGAGGTGTGACCTTGGTTAATATGTACAGCCCTTCTTCCTTTACTCTCTTCCTTGCCCTGCCTCTTGGTGCCATGCACTAACCATCTACGCACTGCTAGTCACTTCCACTATGATATTTCTGCCTTGGAGCCAGCCACCATGGACTGACCTCAGAAACTGTGAGCCAAGTTAACTCTCTACTCTTTTACAGTAAAGCTGAGTTACTCAGATATTCTAAACATATCACAGATAGAAAGGATTTAAATCAGAAGTGAAAGAAGGAATTCTGTTAACATCCTAACAAAAATAAAAATATGCTAAGTATATGTTTATGCCACCAAATTAGATACAAAAATGAAAAAATATATCTAGAAAGACAGGAAGAGCTCCAGGGGCCTCAAGAAGAAAGGTAACATCTAAATATTTCCATAGCATGTACCATGGTTTGAAAGTGAGGCTAAGTAGTTTCAGATGAATTGTAGGGAACATTTAAAGAAGAATTAATAAAAGTTATTTATATTATTCCAAAGAATACAGGAACAGGGAACATTTCCCAACTAATTTTATGAGGTCAGTAAAAGCTTGACTCCAATAAAGTACAAAGATATTATGAAGAAAGATATCTATAGACCATAGGAATGTGAATATAAATGCAAAATTCTGTAATAGAATATTAGCAGCCAAGTCTGGCTATCTATATAAAGGATTAATATATGAAGAAATCCAGGTTGATGTAATACCTGAAAATCAATTAATGTAGTAAAGTTAGGCATCTCTTAATGGAGGGGATATATCTTGTCAGGTGACTTCATTTTTATGCTAATATCGTAGAGAGTACTTGCATAAACTAAGGTGAATGTGAATTCAAAGGTACAGTTATGGTGACACTATTAGCATATGGTCTAGTATTGACCAAAAATTACTATGCAGTGGATTCACCACATTAAATCAACAAGATAAAGGCAGAAGCCATATTATCATCTCAACAATGCAAAGAAAGCCTTTACAAAACCCTGGATCTATGTATGATAAACTTGCTGAACAAACTAGGAATAGAAGAGTATTCTTCATTTTGTGTGTGAAAAAATGTGCAGAGAACACAGAAGATGGACAGCTTTCCTCCTAATGTTGGGAACAAGATTAGGAGGCTTGTTCTTGCTATTCTCTTGAACATTACATTAGAGGGTTGAGGAAGCTCACTAGAAAAAATGAAAACAAATAAAAACCAAAACTACCCAGACTGAAAAGAAAGAATCAAAACTCTCTCTTTATCATAGATGACACACCCTTGCATATGGAAAGTGTAGGAAATTAGATTTAAAATGTTGAATCAAATAACTAAGTAAGGCTTACAGAATATCAGACAAAGGATGAGAAATCAGTTGCAAATGTAGATACTTGGGGACATCCTAATACAATGTAAATATCATTTCAAGTTAATTTTTATAGATTGAGTTGAGCCAGGTTCCAACTTTATACTATGGTTAAGAATTAAGAATATAATTGAAAATTGATACGTAATTAAGATTTCCATTTACAATGGTTTCAGGAGGAAATTAATGCTAGTTTTAATGAAAGAAATTTAAATTTGTATTCTGAAAGCCACAGAATCTTGTTTAAGAAAGTTGCACAAGGGCCAAGTGAATGTAGTGCAGTCCCGTGTGCGCAGGGCAGCAGCGCGAATCTGCTCAGGAGGAGGCAATCTTCCCCATTGGAGCTGCAGCTTCAGCAGAACACTTGGGAATTTCAGCTTTTTTCATGAACATTTACAGCCTGGTTCTAGAATTCATGTGGAAATTCAAAGGATCCAGAAAACCCGAAACCATCTCTGAAGAAGGTGCACATCAGAGGACTTCTAGCACACACACCTTATACAAAGCTTGGTACCGAGATGGTACAGTACTGGCCTAGGGATAGATATATTGATGCGAGGGACAAATCTGAGGACCTCAAATAAATCCTCAAGTTTATGGTCAGTTGGTATTGGATAAGAATGGCAAGACAACCCCACAAGGGAAGTAGTGTAGTTTTCAACACGTAGTACTGAAACACCTAGATATTCCCATGCAAAGTAATACAGTTGATCTCACCTAACTCAGTGTACAGAGATTAACTCAGAATTGGTCAGTTCTACATGTAAGAGTCAAAAACTACAAAACTATTTAAGGCAGAAAAAGGCATAAAGGTTTGCAACGAGGCAGAAAACAGTTTTTTTGTTTTTCTTTTTAGATAAGACAGCAAGATAAGAACCAACATAAGAAAGATACATATAAACTTCAACAAAATAAAAAATGGTGTGTGTCAATGGGCCAAGTCAGAAAAGTAAAAATAACATGCACAGGAGGGGAGAAAATTTGGCAAATTATATATCTGATGAGAGAATTATACTAAAAATATAGTAAAATCACTATAACTCGATGATAACAATCTAAAAACTTAAAAGTTACAAAAGTTTTAAGTAGACATTGCTGCAATATATATCAGTAGCCTATAAGCATTTCAACATCATTAGCCAATAGGGAATTGCAAATCCAAACCACAATGAAACATCACTTGACATATTTATATAATGGGATATTGTTCGGCAATAAAAAGACTTAAGTGCAGGTCCATGCTATAAAATGAGTTAATCTTGAACACAGTCTACTAAACAAAGGAAGCCAGTCACACAATGGTATGCAGTTGCATTGATAGAATACCCAGAGCTGACAAATATAGAGATATGGAAAATAGATTAATGGCTGATGAGGGGTAGGGGGTTGGCTATTACTTGTAAGGGGGACTTATTGGAGAAGTGACACAAATGTTCAATATTAGGTAGTGGTGGTTTCATCTGAATATACTAAACAATGCTATTTAAAAGGTAAATTGTATAGTATGCAAATTGAATCTAATAATTATAGCTAAACAGAGGCATAAGAGTTCTCTCCATACTTACATTTTGTATGTGCATGTGTGACTCCATCAGGTCATTCATCTTATTAGCTTCCATTATTTTTTTCATCTGATTGCTGTGAGAAATGGAGTGGATCACTTGAGTGGACACCATGTTCACGAGTGTTCCACGGGGCACAACTGTGCACACCTGTGTACAAGGCAAAAATGACAATGCACATTATGATATTGAATTTTAAACTTTATTACTAAAATCTTTTCCCGTGACTCTAAATTTTCTTTGCTGCTGCTTCCTAGGAATCTATAGACCTCTAGAAAAAGTTGCTACTGTCTATGTGGAGCAAACCCTGAGCTAACTGTTGTCTCCAATTTCTTTGACTCCCAGGGCTTCTTAAGTTTAATTTGGAGCTAACACTCGGGCTCCCACGTGTCCTTCCTGAATCTCCTCATGGAATCTGCTGTTGTACTGCCTTTCTCTTTTCTTCTGTTTTTCTTCTTCCAAAGTCTTAATCTCAGTTATACAACTTCAAGGAAAGTGGAAAGATTTCCCCTGGCTCTTACTTAGAAAAAGGGGAGGGGGGGTTGGAATAGCGCGTGCTGAGCATAGCTGGCATTGTAGGAGGAGGGTGGGCCACTCTGCACTCACACACACCTGGAAGAGGGTCTGCACTGTACCCAGAGTACAGGAGACCAAGAGACAGTGGGCCCCACAGGGTCTCTCTTATCCCAAGGTTGAAGGATCAGACAGCCAGGGGTGGGGGTCATTTCTTAAAAGACAGGAGTGTGGGTGGAGACAAACCGCAGGAAGAAACCCCGACAGACTCTGCCAAGACTCCCCATGTTCCAGGCAAAGGGGAAGCTGGTGGCCAAGTGGAGTCCGTTGTCCAGTGTTTGCCATTCAGACACCTGGACTGCAAAGGGGGGAAGCGGAGGAGACAGCATCCATTTGATGGCAAGCGGGGAGCACTTATCACAACGCATATTAGAGCTCCGCACATGGTGACCGTTGCTGCCCAGTGCGAAGCAGCCAGGAGAAAATGTAAGCAATTATACAGCGTGTGCTCCCTCAGCAGCACCTGGTTTATTCTGCCACCTCACCACACCATTCTGTGGAACAAACCAGATGCCGCTGAGGAAGCACGTGTAAGTGAGGAAGCTGGAGTGCAGTTGCTGGCACATGATTGCCACGCAGTGTTGGCAAGGCCGAGACAGCACCCTGGTCTGCTGGGCCGTGCAGCCATGTTCTTTCGTTACTGAAAGCTGAGCCTCAACTCCGGAGACAAAGTCTTCCAGCATCATAGTTTGCTTCTCCTTCAAAAGATATTTGACAAGTAAGTAGAGGAAAAGATGCTCAGAGGTTGGTTTTCTCATCACAAACCAACTTACTCCATACAGTTAGGAAGTAAAATGCCCTGAAATGTCCAAAATGTGACCTGCAGTGTTGTGACAAAGAAGCAAGCTAAAAATGTGTGCTTTTAATGCATAGTCAGATGAAGATCAGGTCCCAAGATCTTAAAAAAAACCGCTTTATTTAATGGATTTATTGAGAGGTTTTTATTTGCCTAAAAGAAAGTAGCAGTTAAATGTGTGTATATTAAGGTTGAGCTTGTAAACTATAATGAAGAATTACCAAAACTGATATACCATGCTATCTACTATGTTTAAGACCTCAGAAAACCTGATACTGTAAATAAGAACCAACAAAAGTTGAGACAAGAGATAGATAGATAGATAGTAGATAGACAGACAGGCAGAGAGAGAAAGAGAGAGAGAGAAACAGGTAAATAGGTGAGTGAACAGCTATACCCAGTGAACTGCTTCTCCATTCATTTCCCCACTAACTAATTATTGATTGATACCCAGAAGGAATCAGTTACTATGAAGTGTTACCAAAAGATACTGTGAATGTTCATATTTAAAATTTTTCTTATAGTGAAACACTTGTTGCCATTAATCCCCCTCAAATTCTCTCCCCTCATCTCTACCACACTTACCCCATTATTTATGCCATTTTCTGAAACAGTTCTGGAAGTCATCTTTCCTGAATGTTGTGTGGTTCTGGTTGTCTTGATGATCAGAATATGTTAAAAATGTCTGCCTTTCTGGGTCATTTTGACTTTGAAGAAGAGCCAAAAATTGTGCAGCATGAGACCCAGTGAAGAAGTCCAGCGAGTGAGAGGAGAGCACACACTCTCGCTGTTTTTAAGAGCCTGCCTTTCTGTTGGACTGCACTCTCCTGGGAGCAGCATTCACAGTACTTTTTATCACCGCTGGTGAAGATACTCAGGAAAGAGGACTTCCAGAGCTGCTTCAGAGAGGTGCAAGAACAATGGGATAGTGAGTTCAAGCCAGGGAAAATAGCTACAGCTGGACGACTGATAATGTGCCTTTTACTGTAATAATGTTTTTTTTTTTTTGTAATAATGTTTTGAAATGTAAACATTCATTGTGTATTTTGATCACTGCTTAAACATACTCAGACAAAATGTGCGTTGTCACCATCCCTATGTAAGGCGCAACCTAAGGATAAAGCCCTGGAGGGACCCATTGTGATGACTCAGCTTGAAGGCTGTGATGGACCCAGGTTGATGAGCAGCTCACGTAGTTCCCCAGGGACCAACTAAATCCAGAAAGTACCCTGAGGTACAGCTAAGCCTGAATTCTAATGTGAGTTACCAACATGGGTGAACCAGTGCGGGCTGGAGCAGAGTTCCTGTCACCTGGGCTGAGGTGGGGCAGGAGACAGCAGGACTTGCCTGGAGAAGAAAGAAGGGCTTGCCTGTGGCTTTGGGAACCGTGAGAACACACACTCCCCTGGCTCATTCCCAGTGTCTGATTAGCCGCAGATAGTAAATGAGAGCTGTGACATCCCAGGAATTCTCTCTGTGAAGTGAGATGAAGGAATATTGAGTAGCTTTGATCTTGTCCTTTTGTGACAAGAATGGCATAACATTGAAACCTTCTTCTGAGTCCAGAGAGGAAGTGCACAAGGAGGCAAATGCATCGGAGGCAGGAGACTTGTTTCCAGTTAAGTTCCCATGTATACGTGGGAATATTTACAGAATACACAAGCCAACCCCAGGCACAGCAGAAGAGAGACTTTCCGTCTGCATTCCCAATTACCGTGCAGAACGCTTCAAAGTAGCACTGAAGTCCAATACAGGCTGTGTGAGCTTCACGAACAGAGCCGTGTCTACTTAATAAAGGGTATTCAGGAAAGAGTGAGAAGAGAGGTGGCATTTAAACGCAGTTGTTCTGTAGGAGAGACTCAGGATAAGCGGCGGGCCAGGAAGTTCCTTCCAGCAGCACTGTGGGGTCAGCACACATGTGGAAGGGACCTGGAGACCATCATGGGCCTGGAGAGCCTCACGCCCCACTGTGCAAGGGAACAAGTGGCAGGAAGTTTGATCATCTTTGATGCTGCTGATGAATTTGCAGTTAGATCAGACTCCCTAAGCGACCTCTTCTTTTCCTTCATCCTTTTTGAAAACCTCCAGAAAGTGATGGCCGTGTGTCTTCCCCTCCCACTCCCCATAAAAGGAACTGGACGGTGGCCTGGGAAGAGAGCCCAGCCTTCCGGAAGGAGGAAGCAGCACCATTTCTCAGTGCACAGTAGCAAGATAACACCTGCCAAAATCTAGACCCAAAAGACAAGTGGGAGATTCTGTTTAAAGCCCTGAAAAAATGTCAGTAGATGGTTCATGTATAACACTGTGTTTTAACCAAAGGGAATGAACCTGAGCAACAACAACAAATAGTGGTCTGGTGTGGGTGCTTCATGAATTAAGAGCCACAATTCGGAGAATATCGTGTGATTCCCTATTGTTGTATTTATGTAGTTATTTATTTAAATGGACATTTAAATGGATAAATCATATATTGTTGTCATGTATAAGGTGAGACTTTGACATACCTGCCCATTATGACATGAGCTTTCCGGACTTCCTGTTGCCAGGGCCTCTCCTAACGTGTCAGAGCACCCAGCCCCCTTTCCTGAGGCTGGGTTCACTCAGCCCCACCCCACTGTCCTCACTGCTCCTCTGGCCTGTTTACCTCAGGTCTTCCCGAGCGACCTCTGCCAGTGAGGTTGCTCCTTAAGATTCCAAATTCGCCTTTGTTTTCTACTGAATTTTTATAGAATCTCACAGGCCACAGTATCTAACTTCTTGATTAAGCAATGTAAATTGTGTATCTCTGTCCCTAATGTTGGCCATGAGCCAGAAAGTCATGTTTCTGTTACTCCCCAAACTATATCCAGTTCCTGCCTCTTTCTTCCTGTCCCCTGCACAGCATCCCCTGGAAGCTGTCCTGGAGGGTAAGGGCTCCTCTGCCTCCCCTTCCATGGTCCCTAGCCACCCATCCTGCCAGAGCCTCTCGTGCATGTGTGGCGGGCATCTTCCCTGGGTTCCTCTCCCTGTGCGTCCCTTGGTTTGAGGTGCTGGCAGCCTGCTACGCAGCCAAACCTGCCTGCCCTCTCTCCTTCCCTTTTGTGCTGCTCCCATGTCTTGTCCAAAGCACACATTTACAAACTCTCTTTGGCTTATAAACCTGTCAGCCTCTCTTTAGTGTCCACAGAATCACAGAATACTGACATCTGCCCAAGCGCTTGTGCTGCCCTTGCCTCCACACCGTTCTGCCCACTGCACCTGTCACTAGCACAGCCCGAACTCCTCCCTCCATCCTGAGCCCCTCCCTCTGGAGCACGGCTGGCCCCTCAGCACGGCCCATGGCATCCTGCACTGTCATGCTCTGTGAAAGGGTTGGAATCTCTCTGACTTCTGACTGATGTGTAGGTCTCTCTGGGCAGTGTCAGTACAAGGTGTGATCTGAAGATCAGCTACATCCTGGAGAGTGGGCTGTTCCTTGTGCGAAAGCCACTCCTAGATGAGGGGCAAATTTAAAAATGGGTGCAGTGAAGAACATGGCACCTCACACCAAGGAGGAACATTCCTGCAGTAGAGTTTCTAGTAGTGTCACTAACATAAGGAAAATTATACTTTGTATCCTTGAGCATTTCTTCAGCCATCTTTTAATAGATTTCGTAAGAAACACGGTCAAGGTTGGTGGACTAAGAGTTTTAAGAAGTGATTACTCCAGACCTTGCATTGCTGCCCTCCTGTCCCCAAACGACAGGACATTTTGTATACAGTTAATCATTCAACAGCACAGAAGGGGGATTTGACTACATGGTTTTTGGTGGGATCAGAGGTGTTGCTTCTCAGTTTTGAGGCCATTTTCCCAGCTTGCCCAGGGGCGGTGAGCAGTATATATGTACCCTAAATTCTCCTCTTCCTTACCCTTCCTGGTCTTTCCTTGTATCAACTTGCACCTTCTTCTGAGTATATTCTTGGCATCCTATGCAGAATAAACTACTCAGTCTCCAGTATTTTTCTCAGAGTTTACTCTTGAAGAAAACTAAAGCTTAGTACAAGAAGAATAGCAGGCAGATAATGGCAGGTTTCTGGCAGGTGTGTTCACCTGGAGTTCATGGGGTCTGTGTACATTGATGCGGCCTGGGCAGCCAGTGTTCTGATCAGGACCCTGAGTGCAGTCCTACACAGGTAGCACGTAGCAGACCTCTGTTCAAGTACTCCTCTTGAGTCACACAGGATGGTGACTTCTTTGGTCATGTTCCTTGTTCCTATGTTTAAAAATGTTTGCTTTCACATTTTTACTTGAAAACAAGGAAAATAGATCTGTCAGTCATAAGACTTGAGGCACTGAATCACTAGGACTGTGCCTTTCATAGGAAAGACCAGGCCCCTTTAAACTGGCAACAAATACCCAGGCTCTTTCGAAAAGTATTTCAATGATTCTGGATGACCCCATCTACTGCCCTTTCCTTCAGTCTCTTGGATAAGCAGAAATAGAAAGCGCTCTTAGCTATTTTAACATGCAGTAACATGCGATGTTGATGTGTATATCACGCTTCTTACACACATCCAGAGATTGGCCCCGCATCGTGGTCTTTCTCTGAGGGGCTGTGGTGTTGTATCCTGCTCAGGTCACTCTTCTCCAGGGGCATCTCTGCAGGCCAGCCTCGGTGCAATGCATGTCCTTAGAAAGGTGCAGAGGAGGAAGGAAAGCCTCAATCCTGTGGAAGCAGAAGTCCAGATAGCGAACTCCAAACAGAACTGTTACAATTAATCTCAAAATAAATGACTTACTTTGTGAGAAAATTTTTGATCTTTTCACTATATTAATATATTTTATTTTTGTAATCCATCCTGAGCTTATATAATGTATTTTCTCTCTCTCCCTGCCTCCTTCTCTCTTGCTCTCCGTGAGTTAAGAGAAAGTGAACAGCTTCAACTTAATGAGTTATTTGCCATTTTACCCATTATTTCCTTGAATGCTGTCAATGAACTCTTGTGCTTAGCTTCTGTTACTTGAACTAATTTAGGTTCAAAGAGATAAATAAAATGTTCCCATAAATCTGGAAGACTACCCTACACAGAACCTGGTGCAGCCTGCACATAGGAAAGAGGTCACAATTGTGGTATTAGAAACTAGCACAGAGAGGAATCCTACAAACACCAACATGCTGGAAATACAAGGTATTTCACTGTTCTGTTTCCCAAATAACCAACTGTCAATGGGTTTGCTAAGTTTACAAAAGGATATTATATCAATAAAAACCTAGAGCACTGAAATATACTGACTTGTTTAAATGTTTACAAATGCTCTCATTAAAAGAAATTTAATTCAAAATTGAACCACAAAGTTTATTAAAAGTCCTCTTTCTACATGAAATACAGACCTTTACAGAAGCAGGCCTTTTGTATTTTTTGACAACACGTTCTGGGATTGAAAGACCTGTGCATTCCTACACAGTCATTTTAAAGATTCTAAATGAGTTGCATTTTCTGTGGATGCAAACTCTCTTTTGAAGAAGTTATGATTGCAACATAGGAATTGTCTTGTCTTGGAGGGTGGAATTATATCATAAAAATATTTGAGTGGAAGAATGAGTTCTAGAAGTGGCCTACATACTTAGTTAAATTTGTGTTATTACCCAGCAGGAGAGCAGATCAGCAACCATTTCTGTTTCCTAATTTTGCTGTTGTTCAAAGCAAGCAGGGTTTTCCGTACTTCTGTTATTACACTCCTCAGGCTCCATGCTAAGCAGTCTCAATGGATATATTTGTTTTTCTTTTTCTGAAATTCCACCTTTCTATTGTTAGAGGAATGGTTATTAGAGTAATAACTATCCTACTTGGAAGAAAATATGAAAAATAGTGACACCTACTAATGAAGAAAATTATTTGAGTTGTCCAGAGGATACTGTAGGCCTTCCCTACATTATTTTAGGTCATGTTGGTGTTTGTGTGTGAGGACACATGGCAAATTCCTAGAGGCCTCTAACCTTGAAGTGTGGGCTTGCAGGAATTTGTATGTATGTGTGGATGTTTATCTTAGTTTCTCAGCTCTGTGTAAGTGTTTTAATAATTTAGCTTTTTCAGATGTGCTTTGTCTAATTTTTCTCCTTTTTCCCCAATGACATTTTGTTGCAAACAATTTAAGCTACGATACAGATCATGCAACTTCAGAATCAAGGGGAGGAGGGACCTGTTCCAGCTTGACTAGAGCAGTAGATGGCGCTAGACAAATGCCAAAGCTTCATGTCATTGAGGGGCGCCAGGAAGAGGCTTTGCATCCGAACAGATCTAAGCTGCTTTGTACTTCAATTCAAATTTAAAATAAAACCTATGTTTAATAATATATTCTTGAGAAAGAATGGCTTCTGCAGAAGAAAACAGGTCACTGATCGACTCCAAAATGTGAGATGACTCTCTCACATTACACAGCTAAATCCTGTGTTCAGAGTGAGAGTCAGCGAGCTTGTGTATGCCAGACTAGGGAGTAACGTCCGCTCATTCACAGCGTATATGCTTATTCAGTCCTGGGTGCCTAGGGCGCCACTGTCAGGGGAGAGAAAGGTGACTCCTTGGCGATCGCTAGGCAGAACACACGCCAGGCTGTGGGGGTCGGGTGGGGGCAGGAAGGACGTCAGGCCGTGTGCTGACTTCTAAATCCCAGGAAGCCTCCAAAGGAGAGGACGGGATGAGGGGCATGTTGGCAAAGAACAAGAGGAATAAAGACGAAAGAGGAAAGAAAGAGGTGAAAGAAGGAAAAGAAAGCTGTGGAACTCTGTATCTATATTTATTAAAATGTACTATGAGCAATCTGTCCAGGTTCTAAATCTCAGCATGCCTCTTGAGTGTACCTAATGTGTAATAGGCACAGTGCGTCTGTTATTCCTATCACGTTTATATACAAAGCATTACGAATTCACACATAATTCAAAAGTAAGCAAGGCTACTGCCAGCTACTCTAGATGTTAAAATGAGCGACTCCACAGCAAATCTCTCTTTCCCTTCTCCTCTATTTTCCATCATTAAATGCTGAAAATTATAACAAACAAGTTGGTAAATAGTTCAAAGTGTTGCCTTTTAGGGAAAAATTTAAGATAGTAGACAGCAAGCTTTTATGAAACACATGGCCAATTGAACTATGACCGTGTGTGTGTGTGTGTGTGTGTGTGTGTGTGTGTGTGTGTGAGAATTGAGATAGGGTCTCACTATGTATTGTAGGCAGGCCTTGAACTCTCTTATATAGCCCAGGCTAGCCTCGAATTTGCTGAAACCCTCTGCCTCAGCTTCCACAGTTTTGGGATTATGGTCATGTGCCACCACGCCTGGCTAAGCTGTGTCTTTTTAATGCTACAAATCATGTACATTCATGGTTGCAAGCACAAGGTAATTTGGACAACGATAGAAGTTCCCTTTAGCAATTTAGCTGGTAGAGAACACTCAGAGCAAGACTTGATGCAATGCCTTCCTGCATTAGAGTTTAAGACATAAATAAAAGACAGACAGACAGGCAGAAAACAGTGCCATAACACCACACAGAGCTTACTCTCTGTCAATGAGGTTGAGCAGCCTTGGCACCTCCCTCTTCCCCTCCCTGCTTTCTTCCTTCCTTCACAATACCCCCTGCTTCCCACTTTGGAGGGCCTCTCTCTTCACTTTCCAGAAGCAGAATAAAGCCCTTGCTTATTTGGCACCTTGAGTGGGTACAACATGAAGCTGTTTCTTGAAAACGTGCCTAGTCCCAGCCCCAGCCCAGAGGAGCTGGAAGGCTCATGCAGGCTATCAGAACATCTGAACCACTTTACTTGTGCACCTGGACCTGTAGGCACTTTGTGTACCCGGGGTCCCGGGACCCAAGTTCATGACACCAGGCGGGCCTCGTCTGCATCTGCACATGGGCTCTGGACCCTACACGTTCTAGATTGCATGTTTCTCACCTTGTGGAGCCCATCCTCTGCTTTGACTGGAGTAGCTCGCCATATTCCTGTCGGGAGGCACTGGTGGGGAAGACAGATGCAAGAATGTAGACATCTCAGCCTCGATGGACTTCCACCTGGAGGCTCCCGAGCTCACAGGCACCTGAAGCCCGCACAGCAAGCAGCAGCACGGCTACCAGGAGGGCCGCCCATGGGGAGGGAGCCTCGCCCTGAGGCCAGGGCTTAGTCCGCACTTGATTGCCTGCTCCAAGTGCTGCTATCATTACTAAGTATGTGTGTCTGAGGCACACACACCATACACACACCCCACACTGCGCCCAACACCCACAGTCATGCATGTCACACACACCCACGCCACATGCAAGCCACACACTGCACACCACACACATGCATGTCACAAATACACACACACCACAGTACATACACAGCAACACACATGTGACATATACAACACATGTGCACATCACACACATAAACACAGACTCCACTGCATATCACACACACACACATTGTGCACATGGATGCCATGTCACTACATACCACACAGAGACATACTGACCACATGTACACATATGCATGGCAAACACGTGCATGCCACATGCAGTGCACATACAGAACATACAAACATACAGAACATGAACTCTACACACATCATATATACACATGGAACACAGTTCTACCACTCCTACATCAAACACATACATGCCAAACACATAAACCACAGATATACATGCCATTTACACATATACTTATGTGCACAGACCACACAATATACATAGCATATACTTACATACACAGAGATCACATACATATATATCACATACATACATGGGGATGACATGTGATAGCTCACATATATACCATCTGTAAACATATACAATATACTAAACACATCACATATACATAGCTCACACATGCATAGCTTACAATAGATATCACACACATACATGCACACAGGACACTCATACATACTACCACACATCATGTACACACAACTTGCTGGAATGAAGTGCAAATGTGAATGAAGAACATTCTCTGGTGGGTGTCTTCTCAGAACTTGACTTGGGTGAATTTTGAACATACCAAGCACACACCATTCAACCACAAACCCTGACTATGAGTCCTCTATCCTTAATTCTCACCACTGCAAAGCAAGGTAGCCCCTTCCTCTTCAGCCATATGTCCCACGGTCGTGGCTTGGCAGGAGATAATCATTTCACAGTGCACATGTACTGCAAGCCATCACCAGTGTGAGTGTGGCACTCACATTGCAAATTGCAGGGAAATCAAAGGAGAGAGAGGGATGGGGGGAAGAAGAGGAAGCAGAAGAGGGATAAGAGGAAGGAGGAGGAGAAGGAGGAAGGGGGAGGACAAAGGGGGAGGGGGAGGATGAGGAAGATGAGGAGGAGGAGGAGAGAATATTATACCCCAAACTCCACAATCTCTATCCCTTCCTGTTTCTGTGGCCTGGGCCATCACCATGCTGACCTCAGGGCCTGACTTTGTTCATTGACTCTTGGGTCTTCCTTAGGTTGCTGTGATGATAAAATGAGCTGAAACTTTTGAATCCATGGTAATGAGCCTGAGGGAAGCAGGTGGGCTGCACCAGTCAGCTGTGGACCTTGTCTTCAGGAGCTGTGAGATTTCCCGTGGGGCAGCACTTGGGAAGAGTGCATTTCTACGAGTTGTGGGCCTGCTGTGTGCCCCGACCCTGGGCTGCCTGGCAGGGACAACTGAGCACTCCCCACATCCTCACCCCTCTGTCTCCTCCTGCAGATCCAGGTGCACCAGCTACACCTGCCTGCCTACCATTCCTTCCTCATCCCAGACCCTTGGAGATGGGCGGAGGACAGTTCAGATCTGAGGTACCCAGGAGTCTGGCTCTGCTCAGAGCTCTGGAGTGGGCTGAGGCTGCAGGCCTGTGGTTCATGATACCTGGGTCCCTCACTGCTGCCCCAAATGACCAGGAAATGCCCCCTGGAGCTCAGGGATCACTGGGTTCTTGTGCAAATGAAGAACACACAAGGGCACAGTCATTCTTCCTCGATGCACAGCCTGCTCGAAGCCGCATCACAGGTGAAGTCCCTGCCCTGACCCATCTTGCCTTTGCGGCCCTCTCTGTTGCCTCTCTCTCTCCCCTTGGCTGGATGCT
Source organism: Dinomys branickii (assembly GCA_004027595.1). Lineage (NCBI taxonomy): Eukaryota > Metazoa > Chordata > Mammalia > Rodentia > Dinomyidae > Dinomys > Dinomys branickii. Next base: position 37,834 of record PVLD010002184.1, read on the forward strand.
GCAGATCTTCCCTTCTGGTGCAGAATGAGCTGGAACACATGCCCTTCTCTGTGTGCTGCACTGCCTGGCAAACAGGGAAATCTGAAAACTTCCACAGGAATGGAGACTTACTGTGTAAATGTGGGGCACTTAAACTGCATCAGATAACCAGACATGTATCTTATGTGACTTTTGTCTGAGCTGTGTTGTTAAGTGACATGAAACACACATAGAAATATAATAAATCACCCTCGCCCTTCAGGATTCCAGAATATTGTATTACTTTATGTTCATTAAAAAAGTCAGTATTTGATGACTATTACCAGAGATTGTAATGTGCAATAGATAAAGTTAGGTACATTTCCATTTGTATGTTTTCCGTAGACTCTTTGTTGCTTCATTAATTGTGAAGGCAGGGTAAAGGTAGAACTTAGAGAAAATGTTGTCCTGGTTTCCTTAAGTATCCACACAAACAGCAAAACATAATGATGATGAGAAGAAATTCAGGTTACGCAGCCAAGATGTAGCAGTCGGTAGCCTCAGGTCCACTTCTCGGTCCGACTGTAGCACACACCTCCAGCCAATACAACACTCTACTGTGTTTTCCTTCCCAGGTGAGAATTCTTAATTAGTTTTAGAAGTAAATTGGAGGTAGTTGTGAAAATAAGTAGATTTTAAGCCATCCTTCTTAGAAGTAAGTAGGTTTTTAAAATCATCCTTAAATTCAGGTTAATGAAAAGCTTTTAACTAATAGTATTAAGAGTAATGATATTGTCAATGCTAGCATTGGATTAATACCCATAACACTCACGTGTACAGTATGACTGGTGTTTTGTAAATGCTGCCTGTGTGTTAGTTTATTTGCCCAGTTGGCAGGCAAAGAAGCTCCAACAGTTTCACAGGAAGCCCCTGGTGTGGTCCTTGTCAGCACCTTTTGGGTCAGGCAGTAAAAGAGGGAAAGGGCATGTGGTGATTGCAGACCTGGTTGCACATTTAGCAGCCTCAGAAACTGTCTTAAAGGTCTTGCAAAGCCCTGGAGCAAACCCCTAACATGATTATATACATGTGTGTATGTGGGTAGTGATGTCTTAGCTGGAGAATTTTTTTTACTTGGTGTCACTCTGCATGTATCCTGCACTACTGTAATAAAAACCAAGCATTTGCAGCCAGCAGATTTTACTGTCCTACATTGGATGCATGCATCCATTACAGTGATCAATAGCTCATGTCCCTAAACTATTGGAAGACAAGGTGTATGGATCAATTTTGTGGCACTTTACTTGAGAACGGACATTCACATGAATCAGGGGATTGCAACACATACCTTCCTGGGCATCAGCCTCCTACTTGCAAGCTTTCAGCTCAACACCATAGAGTTAAGTGTAAGCTGATACCAAATACAGCATCTATGCGACAGCCAAGTGAGGCTGCTGTGGGACGACTGCTTGCAATTTGCTTATTGCAAAAGTAAAGAATTTTAAATGAGAGTTTGGCTTGGACACAAAAGTATGGGCCTCAGATAACAGCTATAAATAAGGGTATCTCACTTGAATGTCTTCCTTTACGTAAGATATATTTAGGTTCTTCATGTTAGTAAAGCCTTTCAGATAATTAAACATTATTGGACAGAAGTTAATCAAGTGCTTTTGGATGACAAGATATAAACAGTGATGCAGTTCATTTTCTGGAAGCAAATTGATGGGGAGGGAGTGGTTATCAATCTGCATAGTATTTAACCGTATCGGATTTTCGGCTTTCATGACAGGGCAAATAATTAGGGAGGCACACCAAAAATTTTCAAAAGACCAAAGATTAACCAAGGATAAAAGTACATGGCACATGTCCAGTTAGGGTCACAAGTGCCATATTCTTTGTCTTAATTCCAAGTTAAACATTATTTTGTGGTTGGTTTATTTTGTGTTTATAAGAAGGAGAGCAACTAGGGCTTTCTGAGAAGCAGTGATCAGCAACCAACTTGGCCTTTAAATGTCCGCATTGTTCAGCACCGTTGCACACCAGAGCATGAGACAGTCACGGAGGACAGGTGTTCCATGCTGATCATCAGGTCACAGGAAGAGCACGGCAAGTAATGGTGCAGTGCACACTCTCTGCTTTTCAACTCTTATATGCGTAGTAATGAAGTGGAAAGTGAGTTGGAAGATAGTGGAAATTTTATTCTTTTATTTCTTTCTTTAGAAATCTACTAAGGGCAAGAGGAAGTTGGAACTTGGACTTGAGCTTTGGCTCAGAGTCTGACTTAGCCATTTACACATGGTAAGGAGTGGGACAAACAAACTGGCTTATTCTGGGTCTCTTGGTTGTGAAAAAGGATTCATAATACCTCCTTATTACAGGTCACAAAAAGTCCAGCATGAAGTAGATGTGGAAATGCATTTTGTAGAAAAGAAAAAAGAACAGAGCAGACAAACACTTTTTATCAATATTTCCTTAGAGAAACAATTAGGAAAGTGTTATCCACAGGAGGTTTCCCTTCAAAGACAGTGGTTGTTATTCTTTGATTTTGTCAGTGTGGGAAGAGATCCCTGGAGACACTGACAGATTCCTGGAAACATACATGCTATTCACACTATTTTCAGGCAGCCCAAGAATCAAGAGATGGGGGCTCCTCCGTGTTAGGTTTGAGAAAGCCTGGTAAATTGAGTTTGCGTAGAAAACTTTGCAGCTAAGTGACATGGCAGCCGTGCGCTCCGAAGCTGATGTCGTAGCCTCGGGTTTAGCAGTATGAAGCTGTGGTTGTGAATAACAGGGCAGTTGCACCACAGCTATTGATGGCTCACACAGGCCCGGAAGCAGTAACATGTCAGACGGCAGCTGCTTCATATGACATAATAGCAGGGGTTTAAATTTAGTTCTGCTGTTAGGTTACAGCTCAAGTGTTCCCTGTGCAAATACGCACTCACAGAAGTAAATTTTTAAAAAGAATTTTCTAATTATCGGCCCAGAGAGAGTAAAGCTCTTCACAGTGACTTCTCTCTCCATTTAATAACTGAATTTAGTTAAAATTAAATGGAAAAATCTGTCATGAAATGCGTGAAAACGAAGAACCATTGCTGCATCATGGGAATTTTTAAGAACTGTGAAATATGTAGCTTGGTGTCTGGGTTTGGTCAGGGCAGAAGGGCCCTCCTGGGTAGTGAGGAAGTGCCTAGGAGAGGCAGCGCAAAGAGAAGCACAGTGAGATGGCCAGTGCTGTCCATCCTCAGAAGGGCCCGGGAGCCCAAGGCACCACACTTAGATCTGCAAGACACAGGGCGGTACTGTTGCGTGGAGCGATGGAACCCGTGAGGGAATGCATGGCCCTGGATAATCCCCACCCGATGGCCCTGCAGTACAGGTGCAATGCATACTGCTGTTGGTTTTTGGGACAGGAGGAGACATTGGTACCGAAGTTGTGTATTTGTCACTCAAACTTGACAAGGCACAAAGAAAAGGAAATAACAGATCTCATTTGCTGATTTTAATGAAATAAATGATAAGAGTCATAAAAGATTTCTCTCTTATTTAGAACAAGGGATATGCATATTATAAGGTCACTACATTAGAAATGTTGTGTAGCTACAAGTATTTTAATTTGCTTAAGAAGGGGCTCATCACAACGTGTGAGAAGCATTTCAGTGTGTTTTATTAAAATGAGGCCAAATTTAGAGGGTTTGGGTAAAATGTTAAGAATTTGGGGGTTTTAAAATATCAGGATAAATTTTTAAAATTACGTTTATAACTTTAAATAAGGATATACCCAGAAACATGTATAATTATTGACTGATGGGAGCCCGGAATATAGCTCAGCTGCACAAGCACCTGCCTGGTAAGTGCAAGGTCCTAAGTTCGATTCCTGGTACCAAAAAAAAAAAAAATTGACTGATGTTCAGGTAACATTTTCAGGAAACTGTTACAGTGTTGTTATCAGGCATGGCAGGGACCAGCAGTGTTTTCCAAAGTCTTGTTCAAAGGAACTGGATGAAACAGTTAGTGAATGTGAAAGATTAGCATTTATTTAAGCAAAAGTAAGACAAAAAGGGAAAGCAGTTGCTAAGGAGAAAAAGGTACACTGAAGGAAAAACAGAAGCTACATCCTGCAAGCAAAAAAATCACTGAAGAACAAGAGGCAGAGTAGCTAGTCCATGGCTGCCATCTTTTTAGATCTTCCATCCTTGGTGCAGGGAGTCCCACCTGCCTGGTGCCAGAAGAGCAGGCCAGGTGCTGCCTGGGTAAGTTCTCGTGGGGACAGTTGTTCTCTGTGCAGGGATCGGCTTGATCTCCAGTCAGGCTCGCAAGCTGCTGCTCTATGCCTGTGGTTTCCAAGTCTCTTTAGTGGTGGGTCATACCCACTGCTCAGGCCACAGTGCTGCACCCTCGTTTCCTACATGGGTAGAACAGTTATGCTTGTGTGTGCCTGTGTGAGTCTGCAGGGGACAGCATCTGAGGCCAATTCTCTTACTATTATTATTTTTGTATCAGTGCATGTTTGCTTTACACTGTGCTAACATTCATCCTAAGAAGCTGGCACCTGAGCAGAACACATGGTAATCCTCTTTCAGCCTTTTGCCCCACTCCATCTCTTGATTCCCACTCCTCTGCAAAACACCCAGATCCCTGTTTCCTACTACCTTTCATTTTGCTCCTTATTTATATTTTGGGCTTCTCATAGAAGGGAAATCATGTGCCACTTAAGCTTGCGTGCTATTCTTTTCAATATGTGAACTGGAAATACAAAAGACAAACTTTGTCTCAGCTAAGATATGAAAACTATCTTCACTTTCCACCTAAGACTTTTTCACTGTTTATTTTCCACTAGGCAGTTTCCTTTAATCATGTAGAGTTGTTTACTTACCCCAAACTACTAGGATTTCTCATACCTTCTTGTGGGTGTCTACTGAATAACTTTCTTAAATAAATAAAGCCAATAAAGCAAATGTTAACATAATGACCAGTATTAACTTTGGCAAAATGTAATTATAACGATGGGTTTGCCATTAAAATCATATCTATAAAAATATAAATAGAAATTAATTCATGTTTTGTATTTCCTTGGGATTGTTTCTAATCACTTGCATTTAGAATGCAGATTTATAGGTAGTATAGTAAAGAAAAACAGGTTTGAAATAGTTGAAAGATAAATACATTTTAAATCACTGTTGTTATCTATATTTCACTCCTTAATTTGACATCATAACTTTTTAGCTCCAGACTTTACCCTTGTGTGTTTGCATGCATGTGTATGTGTGCTCCTTGAAAGGGCAGGCTTATTAGTTTGGATTCCTCAGTAGCACCTTGCAGTCTAGTCTGTGTTGTGTGTTCATGCTTGTCACTTGGCATAAATCTACAGAACTGACAAATTTATCAAAAATCTCAGTATAAACATGAACACTAAAACCTACAAGTATAACATCATTTGTATATGCTAATGTAACATGATATATGTAACATGGCAACAGAAAGTATTCATGGCCCAGGAAATAAAAGTGCTATTTATTAAAACATGATAAGACTCTGTAACATATGTGTGCATTGGGTCAAATATAAACCTTATATGGAGAAAAGTAACATTTCACTTGTTCTTTGCTTTAATTTTAGTTTATACTATTTTAGAACGGCACTTTAAAATCAAAGATGTTTTTTCTTTCTTCTTTTGTTTGTCTTTTTGAGACAGGGTCTTACTATACAGTTCAGGCTGGCCTTGAGCTCACTTTGTAGCCCAAGCTGGTTTTGAACTCACAATATCCTCCTGCCTCAGCCTCCCCAGTGCTGGGCTTATAGGCATGTCCAACATGCCTGGCAGAGTTTTTGTCAAATTTCTTTCCTTTTTTTGTTTTGTGGTACCAGGAATTGAACTGAGGACCTTGCACTTGCTAGGCAGATGTATATGACACTGAGCTATATCCCTGGCCCTAAAATAAAAGATTATATGTACAAAATTTTGTTTCTTTTCCTGAAGAATGTACATGTTTTATTCAAATTTATACCAAGGAACAGAAATATACAAAACAACATACTTAGCAAAAATATATGTCATGTTGATTATAGTTACCAAATTAACCACCATGTTTAATCAAAGACAGTGAGTCTTGCATTGTCAATTAACCCCGTTTGGCAAATGCACAGATTTAGATCCAAAGGAGAAGGCCTGCAGGCTCCTGGGTCAGGGTGGGTGGTGGTGTGCTGCTCATGTGAGACTAGGAAGTATCCAAGCAAAGTTGGTGGTAAAAAGCGCAAGAATGAAATGCTGAGATAGCTACCCTCTCATCCAAGACATTCGGCAGAGAACTGAGTGTCACTAGAACATGGGTGAGACTGAAGAACTAATGCTCTGGATTCTGAATATGCGCTGGGTCTATCAATTCTCCTCTGTAAGTGGATCACCCTTCTTACTAAAGGCTGCAGCTGTACCACAAACACGATACAAGACTCCTCTGTGACTGTGCTGCTGACCTGCCAACTCTCCCACTTGCTGGGGAGTTGAGACCACGTCCTGTTCTATTTTTAATGTGTCTTCACAGCGACTTCTAAAAACACACCCTGCGATCATGTTTCTCCTCACTGCGGAGAGCAGACAAGACTGGAGGAGACAAGGAATGAAGGCCTTTTCCATGTGTGCAACTGATGATTGGACTGAGCTACGTGAGCCCAGTATTTCTGATTTCATCTTCTGCACCTCACCTGCTTTTGGGCTCATCAAAACGATGTCCTCTAGGCTTCTCCAGGGACCCCCCATGCACAAGCCCAAGCGAGGACGATCAGTTCTTGTTTGCTTGGTCTGTGGGTTCCTGCTTCTGTGTCCACTCACCTTTGTGGCTCTCATCTCTTGGGGTCTCCTTCCCACTTCTCCAGCCACTGAGGCACCGCAACCTTGCTAGCCGCCCCTCACGTTCCTGGACTCTGCTCACCTCAGATGCCGGATCACTCTCAACTGCCTTACAGGCCCTTCCCTGGGCACCTGAGACCCCGGAGAGCCCCTGATCTCACCGATTGAGGCAGCATCTTCACTTAGTCATCTGCCCACCTGATTTACATCTCTGGCCCGATTCCTACACGGTTCTTCCCCATGGTCTCTCATAGCAGCAAATGGCAATTCCAGATGTAAATTAAAAAACTTGAAATCTGTTGTTTTTTTGTTTTTCTCTAAAATTTCACCTCTAATCCTTCATGTTTATTGTTACTTCTAACCTTAAAATTATCCATAATCCAGCAGGTTTTTCCTCCCCTGCCACAGGCCTGGTCCACACCACCCTGATGCTTCACACAGACCTTTAATCATCTTCTTCCTATTTTCTGTGGCCTTATGTCTGTGCTTCACATGCAGTTCCTGTCTACTAAAGATCTGCAGAGGTTCTTTGCAGGACCAGGGGAGACTCAGACCATCATTCCTCAGTGCAAAGCCCCCTAATAGTCTCCATCCCATCAGAGAAACAGGCATGGCTCTGATAAAGGCCAGTGCAGTCTCCACAATCAAGGTGCCCAGTGTCTCCGGACCTCAGCCTTCCTAGCTGTCATTCACTGAGCTTAAGTCACTTCTGCCACCTGCTATTCACCATCTCCTCACTGGGGCACCTCTAGGACTTGTCCTTTGTTTCCTCTCCAGGACCACTGCTCGGAGAATCCCAGGTGACACCCATTAAGAAAATGTGTCTGTTACTTTCTCCTTTATAACCCTCACCGGTGCCATTTATTCTGTCCTCCTTGGAAGACGCCAAGTCCTATGCTCACCTTAGAGAAACACCGGAAGGGCTTCCTAATTCCATGAGTGGAGAGACAAGAGCTTTGATTCCTGTCTTTCATGAGCTTGGAGGTTGGCGGTATACTGATAGATTCAAGCTACTCTCAGAGGAAGGAGACCACTGTACTTGTAAAGGCTGAAATGTCAAGCTTCACATTTCGTTGGATAGGCATTTTCACATCTATGCACATTGTGTACATCAGATGATCTGTCTTTTTCAGTATGTAGTTGTGATGAAGTATTACTGTTCATAAAGCAGGGAAATAGATTGACAAGGGTCCCTGGGACAAACATCAGGACCAAATCTAGGTTCCATTTATATGTTTATTTAATGATTATTTATTCAATGGGTGCCAGCTGCAAGGGCCTTTTCTCCTCCTTGCATGTAAGATAGGAGTTTGCCATCCAGTATCCTTCAGAACAAAAGACCCAGGTGGGGAAACATGAAATAATAGCCAGTGTGTTGAGTGGGGAGCATGGCCTGCAGTGCACAGCATGTGGGGTCCGGAGCTGGACGCTGGCGCGAGTGCATGTGCTAGCAGACTCTGGAGTTCCGCTCCCCCAGGACAGGCAGGATGCGGATGGTGAGGGAGGGCAGAGAGTGTGCTGGGGAAAGACTCTGAAGTTGAGGGGGAAGAGCAGCTGGACTCGTAGGATCGGGGTGCGGGTGAAATGACATAGGGAGGGCGGGCTTTACCACAGACAGCGCGTGTTTTATGAGGGCGTTTGTCTGTGTGCTGGAAGCAGTGACAGGCCTTGCAAACATTTGAGAAGACAAGTGACACAATCTTATTCACCAGGAAAGGAATGATTCTGGCAGCTATGGATTGGAGAAAACAATTTATAGTATCCTCAGCAAGAGGAAAATAGCAATATCACGAGGAAGAACAACAGGGCTGAACTAAGAAAGAAGATAGATTTAGGGACCTTCAGAGCACTGAACAAGTTAGATCTCAGGAAGAGACAAAGCACCAGGGCAGAGTCCACCCAGAGGGAGAGAAGGGGGTGACTGGCTGAGGAGGCTGGAAGGGGCAGAGGAGACTGATGAGTAACCCAGGCCCAGGACTGCCTTCGGGGGATGGAGAAAATGTTCTAGGATTGGATGATGGCAAAGGACACTCCATGCTACTTAAAAAAAGAAAACAAAAGGAAAAAGTCCATTTGACTGTGCAGGGTAAACAGGAAGATTTCCATTCGTGTCAGTCTCAATAGGCCGCTGTTGTCAAATAAGTCTTGAGACTCTGGTGTAGATGTGTGGGTGACTGCTTGTGCCCTGAGAATCTCTGCTTGGGGGAAGGGCAGGGACCTTAGGAGATGGGCAGTTTCAGCATGCGAAGTGACCTGGACAGGTTCTGCACAGCAGCATACAACACCAGTGTGCAGACACAGCCTCGATTTGACCTAGAGATGAAAGTTAACTTGCTTATTTCTGAATGCTACTCCTAAGCCTCCCTTTATTTGTACGTAAATCTCCTGTCCCAGCCTAAACAGAATTAATTAATGCTTAAACTAGCCATGGATGCTAGTTATTTAGTCATTGCATGTAGCAGTTTCCAAGTCAACATAGGTCAATTTGAGAATCACAAAGTGAACTAAAACCCCACTGTTTTATAATATTGTATATGCATCCCTCGTATAAATCTCAGTGCTCTCAAGTGTTGAAGGCTGTTTTTAATTCCATACATCAGAACACTTTTGTTAGTGGATTTGTTGATTACCCTACCACCAAGGCGGTCTTTAAACAGTAGTAATAATCTACCATTATGATTGGTTCTCTAGAGCCTAGAATTAGAACAAATACATTCTATTGTTTGTTGTCACTAAAAAGATGTCTTCACTAGGGCTGATTAGAAGGGAGGCTTGTTAAGTGGAGATACAGGAAGGGCAATCCTGGCCCATTGAATGCTGCCCCTCTTATGGCCACTCACTGAATCGCAAGGCCTGCTCAGCAGGCAGCCCTGACCTTGAAGCAGGGAGGAGTGCTGATTGAGGCTATTATGAGCAAAAAGATGGCATTATGCTGAGTAAATAAGAATTGAAAATAAAAGGAGTGGGTGAAAGCAGTAGAAGCCATATTCAGATCTGTTAATTTCCTTTGGGAAGGGCATGAGGCCATTTCATCTTTTATAAAAGAAAATAAAAAAGACTCAAACAAAGGCACATCCACTGATGCTTGGGGCGGGTTGGGTAAATGCAAACGCAAGTCCCAAAGTACTAGCTTAGTAGGAAGTATAACCTTTGGGTATTACTTGAAATTACCAGGTGGCTACAGTGAACATCTCCTCCACCCCCTCTGCTATATATAGTAGACCATGATTCATATTTGGTTGAAAAATAGAATATGCATACCAACACCACGCCATATGTTAGTTAAGCACTCCATGAACTAATTTTTATCTAATGGATGGAAGTGAAGCATTTAACATGCATTCAGTGAGCACAGTCCTCCTTGCCACTAAAGTCTCCCTACTCAAAGGCAGCGCAGGACCACTGCCCCTGTGGCCAGGAGATGGAACCTGGCCCAGGGAGCCGCTCCCTCCACTCTGGCTTGGAGCTTCCTCTTTTACACCCACCCAGCAGATGGCTGGATGTGAAAGTCACGCTGAGTCTTTGTCGAATCACAGCTGGCTCTAGATGCCCGTATCATGTCTGCAGTGCTTCTCTGTTCCTGTCTTATATCTTATCACTTTGTTCTTTCAGCAGATATCAGAGACATTTTGCACATAAATTCACACCATTATAGTAGGCGCTATGAAGACGGAGTGCTGTATCTCAGGGGGTGGATAAGACACGGGCCTCCGTAACTGCGCAAGGTGGTGCACAAGGCCATTAACCTCAGAAGATGCAGGCAGAGGTCCTCACGGGCCACAGAGAATGGGACAGTGGTGGGATGGTCAGCAGAGATCATGCAGATGGGCAGCTCCTGTGAACTGCCCCTGATGAAGGCACAGATGAAGAGTTGTAGAAGCAGAGGATTTGACAGATGACTCTGCTTCTCCTCTCTGAATATTTTTGCTCTGATCTCTCAAAAAGCACTGTTAAGAGAAGATCATGTGAAAACAAGAATTTTTAAAGTATTCATTTCCCTAAAGTCATATATTTTAATAAGCGGTTGATTTCTAAACCTCAGAAGTGAGTCTCCAATAGTAGCTGTCAGGCACTGGGCACTGAGAACGAACCTGTTTTTGTTAACGTGGCCTCACCATAATCACAGAAGGACAATGAGCGGGAACTTGCCTTCTCTGTCCATCATCCATGTGGTGGCACCAGACTCACAGTGCAAACCCAGTATGTTCATGGCCTTCAGTGACTCTCAGCTCTTCTCCCTTACTCGTGAATGAGGTCAAGTGTGAAGGTACGAGGGTAAATTGGCATCTCCCTATTCTGACTTGCTGATGGTTTCCTAACGTGGCAGATCAGGACCTAGGACAGTGCTCGGCCAGCTCTGAACTTAGAGGCAAAGGCGGCTCTCACTCAGGCTCACAATCTGCTTCCTGTGCATTTGTCCGGCTCTGACAGCACAGTTTGGAAGCTCCACCTAGCTCGGTTCTTCTTGCAGAGTGGGTGAGAGTTTGTGCCTCACAGAAAGCTCTGGGTTAGCGTCTCTGCAATCTTCCTGCTCTCAGAAAGGCCCTTAAACCTTCAGAAATTCCACCACCAGTTACAGAGGACACAGTTGTTAAATTCTTCTTTTTAATATTATCATCAAAAATAAACTATTAGTTATTGGTGAAAGCATGTGATAGTGTTAGGTATCTATAGGTGTTTTACAAATCCTTAGCTCTGTCCCTTTACCCTTACCAGTAAACCTGGGTCAGATAGATTCTGCTGACTACCTGAGCAAAACATGGACATGGCTTTGCATTCAGATGCCCGATTCCCTGCAGTACAGACCCAGAGCTTCAGGCTAAGTGTGGCTTCCCTCCTGTCATCTCCTGCGGTGACCAGAGTAGACACTCAGTGTCCTTCTGAGGAAATCTTGTTTTTCTCAGTTGCATCCGTGGCATCCGGCAAGACACGAAAAGTTAACACAAAGGAATTCAGAAGATAAGAAGCCATTAAAGTTGTGTTTGCATTTGAAGTTTTACAGATCGCAAAAGGAAAAGAAAAAGCTATGAAGAAGTGATTTTAATTTAACCTAACGTAAAATATAAAGAGTCTATTATTGAACTCTGGCCAGTGTTTTCCCAGTGGATATCCAAAGCCCAGTCCATCTGCAAGGCTCACATGTCTGTTAATACCACCTTTGCCTTCATTCATGCCCTCAGTTCTCTCACTCAGGAACTTACCCCTTTCTGCTGCAGGTCCTTTCCTAAATCTGTGCCTCACCTTCTCTGTAATCCTGCAAGTTCCAGGCATTCCAGGCAGTGACCTCCCCATCCCACAGGTACAAGATGAGCGAGGCACACAAGTGCCCTCCAGAGTCTCACGTGTGGATTAAAAGCTGATCTCTCTTGTTTAGGCTTCTCAGGGTTCAGCACTTCCTCTAGGGTTTCACCATCCATTGGAGGAAAGACAGAGGCAATCAGAACAACAATGCCCACTATTCAGTAAGCACAACCTCTCCAAAGAGTAAACTGGAACAGTAGGCGAATAATAAATTTATTTTAAGCTTACATTAATTTTTTCCTTGTTTTGGTGGTGGTATGTTAGCATCTCCAATCTCTTCTTGTATGACTTGTATTTCAGTGCAATGTGTAGAGACCTGTGGCTGAACTTTTGCTACTGCATGGCACATTCCCTGTGTTCTAATGACTGACCCAGCACTTCTTCCTCTCTTCACTCATTGGTCCAGCATGGAGTCAGCTCCTGACATGTGCTGAGGACTTGTAATACTTCAGAAGAGAAAAGGCTGGAAAAGTGTGGTTCCCACTGTCTGGAACCCCTGCACTTCAAAGCTTGGGTTTCTGGACCCTAGTGGTTCCAAAGCAGAAAATAATTGTGATTATGTTTTCAGTACTCTTAGAGAAGCTTAAGGAAATGATACACTAATCAGTGATCAAAAGCTGCACTGGCCAAGGGAAACACCACATGTCCTTTCTCCTCTTTTTACCAGAATTTTAAGGGTGCAGCACACAATACTTGCTTTTGCAAGAAAAACTACCACTCATGTCTGTGTTCAGTAGTAAAGGTGCCAAGGCTGTTGTTATGAAATGCTGTTTCTGCATTAAGCATGAGTCTTTTCCAAAAGCTGCTCTGCTCACGGGGAAAATAATTAAAGGGGGAGTGTTCAAGGTGACAAGATGAAGCCGGGGAACTCCGTGAAAATGTCCACGAAGAGAAGAAGCTGCTTCTCAGTCTAGGCAAGTTGATTCAATTTTCTTATTTCTGTATCAGGACCTTAAGTTACTTGCAGGAACAGAGAAGAAGGGAGAAATCACACACTCAGCAGACAGTATTTTGGTAGTGTCATGAGGAATGATAGTTCGGCACGCAAACTTACCTGTGAAGAATCCTGGCACATGAACTCACTGGCCTTTGAGCAGTTCAATTGCTAGTACAGAAAGAAAGCACCAAGAGCTTACAAGGGAAACACCGTCAAAGGCTTTCCCCTCCATGAGCTGCAAAACAATAGCAGATTTGCGGGGTCATCACATGGAGAGCACTGCAACGCTCCTTTGATAATCTAAGTGTGTCTTTCCAAGTTTTCTTTCAATATCTTTACAATATTTCTTTATAACATACTGTGTTATATTCCATATTTCTTTTAAACTGAATGTAATCTTAATCTAATGAGTTATTAATTCAGGTTAATATGTGTTCAGTGTACTAGCAAGGGATTGATGAGCTTTCATATAATTAGCATGATTAGAGATAGTGTTAAAATGGATGCCAGTTGCCATGCATTGGGGCAAAAATAAAGTATATTCATGGTACAGCATTGTTCATCTCTGCACATGGATTTGCTTTCTGTTCATGCACTTTTTTTAGGTCTATCAGTGAGGCTCATAACACTGGCAAATTTTCAACATATTAGTAATGAGCGTGTAACTGAATATACCTCCTTCCATGTGACTGTGTCACGGCATTTAGCATTGCTTGCTGCTTGACTTAATGAGTTTGGACCTTGCTTTATGCTACGGACATGATCACACAGATAAAAAGTTTAGATCCTTGTATTTAAGATGCTTATGACATTGTTGCTAGAGAATCACTGAATTGTAACTGGAGAAAATATAGCTTTCTCCCTAACTGGGCTCTACAAGAGGGACATTTTTTTTTGTACCAGAAATCGAACTCAGGACATTGTGCTTACAGGCAGGCACTATCCTGCTGAGCTATTTCCCTGGTGGAAATATTTTAAATGACTTCATCATGTTCTGAATACTATTCAGTATTTTATTTTTAATTAAGTTCTTACAATAACAATGCAATTAAAATTTACTATCCCAGTGTTATATAAGGAAAAAAGAACTGGGACACAGAGAAGTTAAACGTCTTGTGTTGAGCACGCCTGATGACGTGGTTCAGATTTGCAGTCTGGTTGTTCAGCCCAGCACTCAGATGAGAGCTGTCTTGCTGAAATCCCTTCACACGGACACTTACACTGCTGACAAAGGTCTGTGTCTCTGGCCCCAGGGAAGGAAATTCACTCCGGATCCAGGGAGCCATTCAAAACCAACCGGAACCATGTTTTGTGTCAGTCTTCCCTTCCTAAGTTGGTCCTCACCGTTGGCATGCGGGCCATGCTGGTCAACATAGGTGTGATATTTCTTCATAGCACACTGTGTTTTCGTATGTCAGATGATGTCAGTGATACTCGGAAAGGCTCCCGTGTGCACAGGGGCTGGATGGGTTACTTATGGGCACACTACAGTGGGAGCCCCATCTCCAGGGTGGGGAGGCTGAGGTGGCATGAAATGCTTGGCCCTACAAAGGTGAACAGGGCTCGTCCCCTGCTTCTCTGGATGAACCTCCATCAGGCTAATCTCTTCCCTCTTCCCTCCTCTGAGTTGTTTCATTATCGTAGGACCTAAGGTTTGTGCAGGTTTGTTTTCCAAGCTTGTCACCTACAATTAAACTGAGATCTTAAAGTATGAAATGGAAAATTCTGCAAGCTAATGCAAACCTCTCTGAGCGGCATGAGAATACCTGTGCCTTCCAACTCCTTCCCTCCCAGGCGGTGAACCATCCCTTTACCCAGCATATACACAGCATGTGTACACCCTCCTTTCAGCCACTCAGGAGCCACGGTGGCCCTCAGGGTGACTGTCTCCCTCAGCAGTGCTCGTTGATTTGGTAGTTGCCCCCCGCCCCCGTGCCCAGGTGGTGGGAGGTGCTGGCCATTCAGTATGGTGAAGAGAAGCTTTAAAGGTGAAGAAGTTCCAGGTACTTGACTTATCCTAGGCTGAGGTTGCTAAGATCTACAGGAAGAACAGATGTTCTACCTGTGAAATGGTGAAGAAGGGAAAAGAATTTCCTATTTGGTTTGCTGTGGTTTCTCACCCAGCAAAAGTTGTCATACCTTTTACATGCTTAGGGGAGAGAAGAAGGTTTGCTACACACCGTTTTCGGCATCCTCCGAGGGTCTCAGTGTATACCCCAAAGACAAAGGGAAGAGACTGGCTTTGAAACTGTTCTTTGGGCACGTTCACTAATTCCCAGTGAATGTCATCAGGGAGAAGCCACCATGCACCTTCTCTCCCCACCTCTGCCTCCCTGCAGTTAGCTGTGGGGTCAGATGAAGGACACAGGCTGTGCTCCCCATCAGCGCAGCATCCAGCAGAGCATCCTGGAGGAGGTTTCAGTCGCTGTCTTTCACTCTGGACACAAAATCATTTGGATCCATTGCACACAAGACTGCCTATTGAAGCCCTCAGTAATTAACACTTCTCTCTGTCCAAGGGCCCCCTCTCCTGTGTGATCATTTCCTAGCTCTTCATGTTCATAAACTCTACTTAATTTCATTGGAAATGCAGGGCAGCAGTGCAGCAAGAGTCTTAATTGAAGGAAAGAAGGAAAAGCAGTGCTATGCATGCTGTTAAGGAATTCCTCCCAACACACAGCGTGGGTGATTTCCCTGGCAAGGGCTCTGTCCAGCAGTGTCCAGAAGAATCTGAGATGGCACCGTCCACTTCTGTTGAGCTACAGATGTCATCTCCCCTTTCTTAGCTGAACTCTGACAGTGGGCTGTCTACACCACTGATTTCAAACGGGAGGCAGGGGCTCTGTGTAGACACGCATTAATTTGGAGCCCTAGACTGCCTGCATTCCTTGCTCTGAGATAGAAACGTAGAAGCAGGGAAGTGCGAACACCTGTAAAATTTCTGTAAAATTTCAAAGCATCATTTAGTAATGACTGCCTTTTAAGAGTAAGAACAAAAGCAGAGTATACAGCTTGTACTGCATACTAATCAAAATTTATTCATAAAGTTCAAGTTCAAACCTTGCCATGTCTAAATATTTTCATTATTTATTACAATTAGCATATGCATGATTCATGTTACCTGTCTGCCTTATTCAAGAGAGCTCGTCCTGTAGAATAGCACTTAAAGAAAAATTGGACAAATCTTTGCCACCAGCTTTTGAAAACAGTCCAAGCCAAGCCAGGTGGAGCCAGGCAGCAAGATGTTGTGTTGTTGCATGTATAAATGTTCACAGGATGTGGAAATGGTTAGGCGCAATGCATTAATTAATATCTTGGAGGCAGAAGGTAAGGAAAATTAATCTCCATGTTATAATTTGAGAAATGAGTCATGGTAGTTAATTAACCTATCTAATACCACAAGGTAAATGAATACCTGAATCAATTTACAATTAACAATTCAAATAACCCCATTTCTAAAGTAGCCTTACAATATCGGTGTTTAAAATCGGAAGCTGCCATGCCAGTGTTGGACTTTCCTCACAGTAGGAGTGTGTGCTTGATGTGTATCTAAGGAACAAACTCCTTTCGAGGCAGTGGCCTCTCCACTGCTTTTTCATATTCTACTTGGAACCCTTAGGATTCTGCAAGAGAGAAGGCACTTAATGAATTCTCAAAAATACAATGGATTTCCTTGCTTATACTCATAGTTTATTATGAAGCAATCCATACATAGAAAACTGATGTCCGCCCAAAATGATCAGCTCTCTGTAGACCCTGCATGTGGCAGGTGGCAGGGCTGGTCTGTGAGTGTTTGCCCAAGTGGATCCTCAGGTTCAGAGACCTACATTTCATCTGCCACCCAAGAGGGATTTAGTAGATGTTGAATGAAATACCCCTGCCCCAAATCAAAGGAAATCCACTCTGCCACAGAAAAGAAAATATAGCTCTAGCTGTTCAATGTAAACTCACACATGTTTTGTAGAACTTCATCTGGGTGAGATGGGCTCTTCCTGTGCACGGCATGGATTGATGGGAACTCTACACCTGTTTCCTCGCTCAGCACGCTAACTTCTCCAACTGTCCACTGGGTTTCACGAGGAAATGTTGGGAGGCTTCTTGGACTTAGGAGCTTGAATCTGCTGCCCCTTCCTCCACCTCCAGCAGAACTGGTGTCTGCTCTGCTCTTGATTCTAGCTAAGGATGTGCTCCGCTTCCTGAACTAGGTACTCAGAATATTCGGGGACTCAGCTCTGGGTCTGAGCTCTCTTCACGATCACACTGTTTCTGGTCTTGCCAAAACTCAGGCAAAGGTGTTTCTGCTCAGGGTGGGCCCAGCCTGCTGAGCCACACTCACCCACCCTCTCTCCTGGGCTACCAGGCAGGTGGCACAGGGTCCTCGGCCTTCCTTCCCCAGCATCTGCTGTGCACTGCTTTCCAGTCATCCTTCGAGCACCAGCAGCACCCACCTCCCAGAGCCCGTAGGGTTATGTCAGACATCTCTGTCTGTCAGAAGTTTCCCGACTAATGACCCCCCTACCAGATTCTTCATGCTTTCACAGGTCCAGGCCACTTCCTAGAAGGGGAAGCTCATCTTGCTCAGCACCAGCACGGGCCTGTTGGCTGCTTCTGGCTGAGGTGGCTGGGTCTCTGCACGCTCATCCTTGCCTTTTCCCTCCATCAGTCCCTCTCAGGTTGGCTCGAAAGTCACCTCTTGGGCACAAATTTCCATGAATCCACAGGCATTTGCTGACTCACTGATGTGCCCGTGTTCACACTAAATCGAGGACTCACACCTTCCTTACTCACGTCTTTCCCAACATTATGTCTCTTCCTGCAGAAGACAGGTTCACACTTACAGTTCCCAGCTCCCTCCACCTGCACAGCCCAAGACCTCTGCAGTCTCCCGCAGGCTGGATGGCCATGAGACAGCGGGCTTTCTGCCCGCTCTCTTTCCTCTTTGCCTTTAGCCCATTCAAACACAAATGATCTATCCTCCAAAGTTAGAGGTTTGAATCTAACTTAATCATACATCCTCATTGTAGCTGTATGAACCAGACGTTTGTAAGATGATGTATTGCCTTACATCACATATTAACATAAACAAGAAATGAAAGAATTCACTTATTTGGAGTCAAATTTTTACATCATGTGGTTGGTGGTGGCACCTACTGGCCATATGTGATATTGCATCCTGTGTCTATTTTTACACAAATGGGGGCAGAAGGTAACCTGTGAGGAGCTAAAGTGGCGAAGAGTCATCCTCCACTAGGGACGGAGGAGGGACCTACTTCCAGGAAGACCCTTGAGGGTCCTCTAAGTGCTGATCACTAATCCAGGCTGCATTTCCTGCATGTCCGGCCCACGTTGATTAGAGTATAGAGCTGACAATCATGGTCAACTTGCAACTGACCAGATTCCATTGACGTCAGTCAGATGGTTCTGTTGGGGATCTTTACCCTGAAACAAGCAGCAGAAGACACATCAGAGCGAAGTGCTTACACATGCCTCAAGGGCCAGCTGTCTTCCATCAGTATAGATGAAGCACAGGTTGTGCGGGAACATTCTCACAGTCCCATCTTCTGTGTCCTGAGGCTACAGCTTTCATGCGCAGTCTTTGCGCTCAGAACTGCAGTTGGAAGGCAGTGTTCCACTTGGAACAGTGCGAGGAGTAATAGCAGATCTAGTGTCGAGAACTAAATTTAGTGGGTATCAGTTCTACTCCCAGAAAGAGGGATATGAGAACACTCTCTTGCATATTATATTCAGTCAGAATTAGAACATCATATGCACTTTCCGCCTGAAATATTCCACATAAACTGCCAGAATGAAACTCATCAGTTTGAGAACTGTTCTCCAGAAATGAGGACGAAGAAAGCCCTGGAATTCCCTCATGAAATCAGCCTAGAGCTTTCTGGAGCAAAGAAACCGTAGAGTCCGTGAGAAGAGTGTGCTTTCAAACACCTGTGGGTGGCTCACATGCCCCTACAGCTGTGCCTGTGGCACGCGGATCTGCTCCAGGGCTCTGCTCGGCGTCTGCTTGGCTGGGTCCACCGGTCTGTGGTTCACGGTCCTGTGCAGTGAGCAGTCCCAGTCCTCCCCAGTTCCTCATAGATAAGACCAAGGGCACTGCAGCACCCAGCTGAGAGATCTTTTAGGAAAAACAAGGGATAGCGCATTGCAAGCATTGATGCCTATATTGGCCACACACTGTATGCTAAGTAAACATGAAGTGTTCGTTATTCTCCAGCAAGCAGCAAAGCATTTCCATGAAATCTAGGGTACTGCACGCCTTCAAGCTTTAGCCTACAGTTCCCGACACGCCCAGGAATCCTCTCACTCCCTCTCCTCCTCCTCCTCCCCCCTTCCTTCTCTTCTTCCTGTTTCCCCTGCTGCTGCTGCTGCTGCTTTTCCTCCTCCTCTTCCTGCTTCTCCTCCATGTTCTCCTTCGCCTTCTCTTTCCCCTCCTTCTGCTCCTTTTCCTCCTCAGTCTCCTCCTCCTCCTTCTCTTCCCCTCGGAGCTAGAATCAGAGCTGCCTGTTGCTAGCTGGCATCATTTCTCCCCTCTATACCCGACTCCCTCCACCCCCATCCACGCACCGATCATTCCACGTGTGTGTGCTGCTGTGCACATGTAGCTGAAGCACAAGGGAGCCAGTGAAGCAGCCATTTGGGCGAGCCAGCCACGGGAGGTTTCTCGAGAGCTGGGGAGATGAAAGCTGAGTTTGGTTGGGATGTGTGGAGTGGCTTCTGGGGAATCTCCTTCAGACCCTGGATATTCGACCGGTGGGGAGTTGAGGTTCCCCACATCCTTTGATCCCAGGCAATGAGCCGCAGCCCCCTGGTCTCTCCAGTCCACCTCCAGTGCCAGGAGTTCTATCTTCGCTCCCGTCTGCTGCTGCCCTGCATGTGGGCTCCTAGGTGCTTGTCCAAGTGCTCCAGAGGAGAGAAGCTGCCCTGAGGAGTGCCTCTGAGGCTCTCCCTCCCCAGCTGGAACACAAGGCCTGGCTTCCATGTCTGCTTCCAAATTTCCTATGGATATTTACCAACCATTTCCCTGACATGTGTAGGACTCGTGGAACCGTCACACTTGGGGCTCCCCGTGCAAAGGGAAGTGGGGCATCGCCAGGGGCTGTGGGCCAGGCAAACCTTGGCCGACACCCTAAACTCCGTGCTCCTCTGGGAAAGTTACATAAACCTGTTAAGACCGCTTTTGCTCCAGCATCTGACAGAACATGTGATTTACAGAGATTTGACCTGCAGCGTCTAAGGAGCTGTGTGTAAAATGTTTGGGAGCGGTGGACAAGGCACATGGACATTTGTCTGCACTCAATCACGAAGCCATCTGTCACTTTTCTCATCTTATTAGTGGTATCAAGGATGGTAATTATAAGTTGCTGCAATAGTTATCAAAGCCCTTGGGAGAAGGTGGGAGCCAGAAGGAAGCCTGCACCGAGCTCGTTTCCAGCCGCACCTACAGTCTGCTTTGTCTTTCTCCTCCTACCTGTCAGGTGTGAAAATGGAAAGACATCTGCAAGTAGTTGTGCTCCTCAGACTCTGCATTCCTCAGCCATTGAGCACCTGATGATTTAACGAAGTTCTGACAGCTTCTCTTTATTCTGAGGCATGGGTAAAATGCCTTCAAACAACCCTCCCACCTGCTGCCTTCCACGGCTGGGTTTGAGAGAAAGGGCAGATCTTCCTGCTATTCGCTCTCTTCTGACGCTGCCCTGAGGAGGAAGGGCCTTTAAAGGCCTCTTTGATTAGCTGTGATCCTTCTCCAGGCAGCGAATAAGTTCTGGGTGACACAAGAAGTAAGTTCACTGAGAGTTCATTAGACTCACTTGCAGAGGCGTCCTTTGGTATTTACTTTCCAGAATTTCTCCACACATCTCATTGCTGTCCTTCCCCCTCCTTAGCCCACATTTCCGTTAGACAGAGAGACCCCTGACTGTAGTGGGTGGACCTTTCATTCCTTTGGGTGAACAATGTCAGTTGAGGCCAGGAGCATGAGGACACAAGTGAGGACAGCACTGGTACAAAGAGTGCTCCCTCCTTTCCCCCGTGGCTTCCTAGGGGTACGTACTTGTGACAGTGAGATCACGGCCCATTTCATTTCTTCTGTCTCTCATATTCCTTCCATAATGTTTGTAACCACCTAGTTATGTTCCTCCTTCACTAAGACCGTTTTCCTCAAAATACTTTGCCAACAGAAGTAGGTTTGTGACCCATGTATGTCCAACAGTCAACTCAAAGATGATCATGAGACCCCTAGAATTATTTGGAAGAAAAATGTTCCCTTATGAATTCAGTTATTCTAAGTTTGTTTCAAAGCTAAGTCCTATTTAACAGCCATGTACAGCTATAGTGTATGAAAAAGTTAGAGAGAGGCCAACAGCGAGGGTGAAGGAAAAGAAAGCGAGGAATAATCTCACACCTCCTTCCTAGGCTGAGTTTGAAGTCATTTGGGCACAGCGGTGCAGGGTTCTGGCAGTGCTGTGTCAGAGTTGTCATGTGAAACATCTCCCAGAAAGTCTAACCTGCTGCAGGCTTGGAGAGCAGGAGATGGGACTCAAGGAAGGGTTGGCTCGCAAGAGCTCTGGCTGCACCTGTGGATTGATCCTTGATGGTACCATAATTTGCCATTCTTGTTGGGAGGCTGTAGAGACAGGAAGTGGGTCTAGCTGAAGGACCATGGGAACATGGGCTTAGGAACTCTGTTTTGCCCCTGGCCCCTTCTTTTCTGGATACTTCCTCCATGGCTCTTTTCCCCCTACCAGGAGGCAAACAACTTTCATCCACCAGGCCCTTCCTTCTGGATGTTCTCCCTCCCCTCATGCACACAGCAATGGAGTCACTTGACCATGGACTGAAATCTTTGAGATCCTGAGTGAAAATATCCCTTTCTCCCTCGAAGTTGATTTTCTGAGGTGCCTGGTCATAGCAACGCAGAGCCCATGTATTAGACTGTTTTATCACTCCCATTCATATCACTGAAGCAAAGCTCCTTAGATACTGTCAGGTTCCCCAGGACTGACTCCAGCCTCTGTGGAGGTGACTTTCCAGAATGTTCTCTTCAGTGCCTGGCTATGGGGCAGGGTGCAGACAAGTATAAGCCAAAGATAAACTGTAGCCTTGCACAGACAGCTTGGCAGCCACACTATCCAGCACTTTTCTAAGCAGGGCGCGTTTGGGCGGGTTTTCTTTCCACACTAGAAGGTCTCTCGAGCAGGCGCCAACCTGTTCCTCTTGGTGTGCCAGTGCTGTCTTCTTCACGGTTTCAGAACTCTCCCGAGAGCCTCGGTAGCTGTTGGAGCAGGTGTGTCCACTGAGGATGGATTGAGCCTTGCAGGAAGATCTATGGCTCTGCCACCCTTGATCTTTAGCTCCGTAGCATTCGGCATGGCTTGGCGCCCATGTTTGGTTCAAATGAAGAAGGATATGAACGCATTGCTTCCATAGGGTGGAGCTTATGTGCGAATATTCTAAACCAAATTCATGAACTGAAAGGAAGTATTTACAAAGTCATTAACATTTTCTAATATTCTGGTCTAACCAAATCAAGACTGCTTCATGAGAAGAATAAAGGAGGTTATATGGAATTTTGGGTCACAATGAGAAAGATCAGTAGAAACCAAAAGGACTAAAGTAGAGAGTTTAATTATTATTTACCCCTTGGTGAAATTCAAACAGATCTGGACAAAGGTTACCTAGGGAGTTATCTCTTGTTATCTGTATCATAGCATAACTCTAGTAAATGTTAATGGTGTGTTTGGGAAATCTCAGTCTATTGTACAATGTAACAAAACTGTTGTAAGATCTGGAGAAATGTTCTCTTCCTCCTAGGAAGGACAAACTCTGTGGGCTGGGCTGGTCAATTAGCCCTGTAGAATGGATTTCAGCCAAGCTTGCATGGCGATTGTGGGTACCTGGTATCCTACCAACCTATCCTGCCATACCCGTGCCTACCACCCAGCTCCAGGGAGAGAGTGACAGGTGCTTGCCAACCACTCTGTGTAGAATGTGCTGCAAAGTGAGGGCTGTCAGTCAGTAACCCTGCGACAAGTCCTTGGCGATCAGACTCCTGAACAAAATTAAACAATGACAATGTGCTTTGGGCTGAGAGGAGATGTGACTTTTGCTGGTGACCTTTTGGGAATTTAATGTCCTAAGCATCTGCAGGAGAACCCCCGTCTTCTTCCAGTCTCTGGAACAATGGGCTTTTTATGTCTCACTTTCTCCTGTGCTTAAAGTGGCAGGTGTGCTGACACAATTTCTGGTGAAGTTAACAAGAGTACACAGAGCGTCTTTATAGAGTGATACTGGCTTGGCACGTGGAATATTAAGTTACAATGGTTTTGCTTTTAACCTCATGAGCAAAATAAATTACCTTAGGGGTAACTTGCAGTGCCGGAAAATCAACTTTGCATAATTTTGTCAAAAAAGCTGAAGAATGTTTTACTTCCACAAAACAAACAAACAAACAGACAGCCACTAAGCTGCTTTTATTGTAACTGGCTTAAATATTTAATACTCATTTTGCAGTATAAGGTTTATTATTCTATGATTGCTGAAATTCTGTTATTTTGATCACTGCACATTCAAAACGCACAAGAAAGCACAGGATTTGTCATTATTCATTGTGCTTAGTCAGTTGTTTGAGGAAAGGAGAAAAATATCAAATACAAGGAGCCAATTAAATTAAGAAGTTGAACATGTACCTGCATATTTCAGTGACATTTTCAGGTCTAAGCCAGTTTAGATTGTCAGTCATGAATGAGAAACCTTTGAGGGACATAACAGGCATACTAGAGTAAAATCAAATCTCTCTGTATGGACTGATATTAAAAACAAATTTATTCTATGGTGATTTTTCAGTAGGTCAGGGTACAAATATCCACTTGGCAACTACTATCCCTGAGAGGTTCAATATCTCTGAGTCATCCATCCAGGTGAGGTGCAGGTTATTTTTTTGTTGATGGTAACTGTGGCATATTTGACAAATTTGGTCTCCCAAATACTGATGGAAAATGCTTAAATTCAGATCCTTTTAATTGAATTGAATTTTACTTGGCTAACAAGGTTTCTGCACAGAGGAGAACTTCCTTTATTTTCTACTCACCTGGGCAGCTGCAAGGCTGGTGGGGGTGGTTTGCATGGTCACTGAGATCTGGACAAGTTTGCTGTTCTGGCGGTTGAGCTAGGTTGCCTCAAAGCTTGTGTGAGGAACTAGGCCTCAATCGTCACCTTGAAGTAGTTATGGAAACAAATCCAAGCCATAATAAATGTGGACAGGTTCTTGGTTTTCCAATTATATACGTAGCTTGAGTGAGATCTTTGTGCGTACCAATGTTTTCTTCAACTATTTAATTAAACTGGTTGATTAATCCTACAGACTAGGACATTCCTGGAAAGCAGCTTCATTTCCCCCTCTTTTCAGTGTGCCAGCAATCAGTAAATACAACAATATGAGTGTGGAGAGTGGGAGATAGCCAAGCAATTTGTTTTCCTTCCTCAGTGCAAATTTAGCCCCTAGGGAGCACATAATTACAGTCCAGGGTCGGAACCATGCATGCACTGAGAAAGCTCTCAGATTTGCAGGCAAGTTATACGTATTTTGCAAGTATTGTCTTAACCAAATACTGATACCAGTAACCTGTAGGTCAAGTGTGGCTGTAGGATTTGGCAATATGCATTCATCAGAAGAAAGTTCAATATAAAGGAGCAGTTCCTACATATTTTGTTTTGAAAACACATCTATTTTTTTTTTCAAAAAAGAACTTGTCTTTCAAGCTTGGTTGTGGGACACAGTGGTATCAAACACCTGATTGAAATATGCATATGGAGGCTGAGGCAGGAAAATCTCAAGGGTGAGGTAAGCTTAGGCAATCTAGAGAGATCCCTTCCTCAAATAAAAATTAAAACAGTAAAAGATTCAACTGAGCAAACATGAGGGAATAGGAACCAGCAGTTATAAGCCATTCCCTCTGAGGTTATTTTTTTCCCCTAATATCCACTACCCAGTGTTTTAAGAAAGTAAAAAATCATCACATCTGTGATTGGCTTTTCATACAGGGTGGAATTCTGATTTTGAAGCTGAGTGCTGGTCCGTCAGGGACACACACCACGTCTGTTTTCTGCTCATCATTAATGACAGCGGAGTTGTTTCTGTGTCCCAGCTGCTGTAGATGATGAAGCAGTGAACATCGTGGTACCAGCACTGATGAGAGATCCAATTCCAATTATTTAATGTGTAAACGTGAAAATGAGATTTTTTTGATTCCGCAGTCATCCCCCTGGCCATGGTGGCAGGCCCCACATGGGTTCAGCGGTGGGTACACTGCTTGACCTGCCCACTGGCAGTGCACAGAGGTCTCTCCTGGTTCCTCACAATGTTTGCATCTCTTTTTGTTGGTTGGGTGGTCGGTCTCCATAGCTGTGCTAACAGGTGTCAGGAGGCATCAGGGTTGGGCTCCTGGTTGCTGATGTTCAGCAGCTTTTCTTATGCTGCTGGCTGTTTGCCCATCTTCTTAGGAAAAACGTCTGCATGAGTCCTTTGTCCCTATGCTCTTCAGTGTTTTCACTACAATTGAGTTGTAGGAGTTCCTTGTGTATCTTAGATATTAATCCCTTATAAGATACATAGTTGGAAATATTTTCTTCCATTCTGCAGATTTCCTTTTCCTTTTGTCAATTATTTCCTTTGCTCTGTAGAAGGCTTTTTAGTTTGATATATACTTACTTGTTTTCTGCTTATATTACCTGTGCTTTTTGATCCTGCTTGACTATTTAAGTATCTTAAATAGTCAAACACAAAGATGTACAGAGATAGAATTTTGGCTTCCAGAGGCTGGGGAAAGACAGGGAGTGAGAGTCTCCCTAAGGGGAAAAGTCCTATCCTGTGCTCAGGGTCAACACTGGCAAACTCTCTCAAGCAGGAGGTGTTGAGTTAGAGGTTCTAAGTTGACCACAAAAGTCAACTTATGCGGATTTAAAAGGGAACGAATAAACCGCCAAGAAATTTGCCTTCAAAAGTTTAACAACCCTAAGTCATAAAACTACATTACATCCAGCATCTTTTGCTTTCAAACTAAGATTTTCAATGCTTCAGCTTTCACTTCCCATAAATGTCTTGGCTTTGCATTAGCACTTATGTGGCAGTAACAGCCTATTACCGTGTGGCAACAGCCTATTACAAGGACATTATTTCACTTGAAAATACATCTTCTTAAATACAGGTGCTGTGCCTGGTCATTTCTAGTCAGTGCATTAAAATATTAATTATTACCCTTGATAACTTTTGTCTTTGAATGACTCATTTCAGATTTATTAGCCCCAAGAATGTCATGATGTGTACTTCTATTGAGTGGATAGAAATGTGTAAGGAAAAACTGTCTTTTTTTTTTTTTGCAGTACTGGGGATCGAACTCAGGACCCTGCGCTTGCTAGGCAAGCGCTTATTCCACTGAGCTATATCCCCAGCCAAAACTGTCATTTTTGTTATGAGACTCTGTTTCTTTCACTGTCACATACACAGAGACCTCATCACCAAACTCCTTTGTAACTAAAACACTTCCTGAGTTTGAGGCCATTTCTATGGTATAATGATCAACAGGATCTGCTTTTACTCCGTTATACCTCAACCAAGTTAAAGTGTTATGATCACTCTAATGAAAAATCATTCTACACCTTAGTTATGAAACATATTCCTCCTTAGTTACATAATTTTCCCATTTAGAACCAGTTTAACATGCAGTCACAGGGTTCTGATCACTCTTACTATTAAATCAAAGCCCAGGATATTGTTCAGCATTTCAATTATCTATTTCACAACTCAGGAGCTGTAAGCTTGAGCTGGACCTAGCAAAAGCTACTGTCTCCTTATCCATGCTAGCAATAGCAACAACAGCTCCAGCTCATCCTGCAAAATACAGAAAGAAATGTGTTCATCTCCATGATCCAAAGCTATATCCAAAAGCACCCCCTGTAGCTTTCCATCTTCCTAGGTGTACATTGGTTCAGGTGCCTGCATTTATGTGTGCGCATGTGTGCATGCGTGTCAGTGCAGGTCTGCAATTTCCTTGATTTGTGCCAATTCCTCTGATGCAATGCACTTTCCTTTTCTTTTTGCAAGATTCTATGTATCTTTCAAATTTCTTTTTCTATTGTAAAGAGAAAAAAAATTAAAATCGTGATACAGAAATTCAAAACAAGAGGAAATTAACAATGGTTAACATGTTGTATATTGTTATCTTCAAAGTAGTAGTTGCTCAGTGTATAAGACATAGGCATGCAACATTGATCAAACAATATAAGCACATAGCATTCCCTTCAATGAACTAAAAGAAATTAGAAGTAAAATTACCTTAGCTACCTTGTGTGTATTTATATATATATATATATATATTTTTTTTTTTTTTTTTTTTCTCCTTCCTTTTTTGTCCTTTACCCCATCCCAGGTGTTCTTCCCTTTTGGGTACTTTCTTTCCCTTTCACAATTTCTGTTGTACATTTTGGATCTTATTCAACTAAAAACCCAACCCTCTTTAGTCTAGCAAACCTCATTAATCTCTGATGCTAGCAGCCTCTCACTTCTCTCTCACTGCTGCATGAGACACCTGGATGTCGCCACCTGCACTGCCACCATCATGCCCAGGTCCCGAGTAGCTACGTTTTCACTTCTGGGTATTGATTTTATTAATTTTCACAAAGAATTACATGTTGCATGGTGGTGTCACTCTCGACCTGACCCTATTAGGGCCAGCACGTGTTGCTGGTTGGGCTTGGGGCAGAGTTGAACATGTTTTCTGTGAGTGCTTGATGTTCATCATTCTTCTTTCACTGGCCCTACACACCGCTCGGGCTGCCTGGCCCTTCCGATGTTCTCAGGCTCATGTAGTGCACCTTTACAAGAGATCAGGCCACAGTCAGTGACTCCCTTTCACTCTGTGTAATCCTCGGGTGGCCCCACACCTCATATTAGCAGTAAGGAAGCAAATCAAGGTAAAGAGCATTTAAATAAGTGGGCAAGGTGAGGCGTTCACTAAATGAATACCAAGCTGCTCTTCCGCCTCTGTTCTTCACGTTTATTTCTGTATCTGGGAGCTGTAAGAAATAGATCAAATGGAGCCCTGCAGCTCCTTGTGGTTAGCAAATCTCTCAGAAGCCATGTAGTGAAAACTTCCTTGAAAAATGTAAAAATGGATTTGAATTTGCCAAAGATATTGTAAAAGAATACAAAAAAAGACATGGTTGAGTTCATCTGTGTGCTGAGGGCCACACCCAGGTGCTCCCACATGTCAGGCGGCTCCATCTGCAGCCAGGAAAGCAGCTGATTAAGTTCTTGATAAACTGACTTAATGTTTTCAAGTTCAGACTTGTGAAATAGTACATTTATAATATAATAATAAATGAAATGTGAGTCATCAAGGAACTCCTATAATTTGGAAAAATTAATTAACATTAACCTTTATTTAAATCCAAAATTTTAACATTTGAAAGCAGAAGGGTGAGACCTTGGGTCATTTGCATTAAACCTAGTGAGAAGGTAAGGGTTCGCAGATCTGACAGGGACCAGAGGCGTTAGGATTGCTGCATGGGTACTGAAGGCTTCAGTTTGACATCTACCTGCCAGGCCTTATCTGACCCCAGGTACAGTAAGTGTGGCAGATGGGGCAGCCAGAGTGCATCACCTAGACACAATGCAGGACTGAGAGTGAGCACTGGAAGTTAGACTGACTCCTGGATTCCCCAAATGGTTGCTATGTACAATCATCAGAGAAGAGGTCAAACTAAGCTATAGAACCAAAATGTTATTCACAGAAGGTGCTCAGAGCATTTCTCAACTCAGCATAAAATATAATCAAAGAGACCAGGAAAGCAATGCAGGAGGACACTATTAAGGACATATATATGATGTATAGGATACACATGAATTATAAGGGAAAAACATACCATCTCATTAAATTGAGGATTGTTCTAGAAAGACTCCAATGACACAATGAAAGATGAAAATATGCTTTTTATGCAATTATTAAAATGTCCTTGTGAAATCTTATATGCAGAAGATATGTTTGCTTGTATGCAATCAAATTTTCAATGATAATAGTAGAGAAATTCTGTTACAGATCATTAGTTTTCATCTTTGCCCATTTCCAAAAACTAAATTTGATCCTAACCTTTCTAATGCCTGTTGATTCTACTAATACTTTTTAAAATTACAAACAGATTAATTGCCTTACAGCCTCCAGATCATTTGAATAGAAAACCTCCATCCAGTCTTAGTGCAGTCATTAACACCACTGTTATTTTGTTAAACTGAATGCATATAAAATATTTTAGAAATCATTAAACGCTCAGAAGTTGAGGATGTATTAAGTGGTGGAAGCCTTTACCCCACCACTAAACATCACGTGATTTTAGTAAACACAGCTCTCCTTCACCTTCCCCTTGGCATATCAGGAACCTGTCACCCTCCAGCAAAAGGACACACAGGGCTTTATTTTATTTTCTGGGAATGTTGCCACCCAGATAAATCTAGAGGGTTACAAGACACACTCTCAGAAAAGACAGAGCTGTCTGGAGGTTGGGTAGCTTTTATCTCAGTGGATAAAGAAGATGGGCACATTCAAGGGGTAAAATGGTAACTAGGAAGAGGGGAGGGATGTTAATAATCAACAGTGATGGCCTCAGAGTTCATTTTATTATACAGTACATTTTACACAGTATCACATTTGTGTGTGCGTGTGCGCGCGTGTGCGCGCATGTACATGTGTGTGTTAGTGGCTGTTGAACTCCGGGACTTTACACTAAAGCTAAAGCCACAACCCTTTATATTTTTTAATTCGAATCAGGGTCTCACTAAGTCATTATGTTGCCCAGGTGGTCTTTTCCCCCTAGAGCTCTGAGATGACAGGTGTGAGCCACCGTCTTGGCTACATTGTACTTTTTCAAATCGTCGGTTCAAGTTGATTTTTAAAACATACCTGCAGTTGACAAGCACACATGATGACCTGCCCCCTATGGCTGGAAATGTCTGTTCATGAGGCTGCAGAAGTGGCTTCTGGAGAGTGAAACTGGACAGAGGTTTTATGATCCTGAGTCTGTTGATCCTGAGTCCGCAGTAACAAACCTGTCTTGGCTAGAGGGTTGTGGCATCAGTGTGGTGTCTCGAGGTCACACATCATTTACAGCACCAGATATCCCTACAGCTGAAGATTCAACCACCACTGATAAAATGCTTTCCTCAAAGCAAATGGTATCACCGTTTCCTCTTTCAAAGTACAAATTCCCATTAGGTTAAGTAAATTTACCTACTTTCCTGGATAGTGAGGACTCCATAAAACCTGCAAGAATAGCTCTGATTACTAGGGGATTTCTACAATGCTAGGAGCTCTATTGGTGAATTGCTCTAAAAGATTTTATAATGCAGGTGGGATGTCTGTGAAATAGGAGAAAAGCCTGTCATCTATAAAATCTAATTGCATAGTGTGAGATTTTTAACTTAAATTGCTATGAAAATCTTCCAGAAGTAGTACTAAGTTTGTATTTGGGGAGATGTGCACCTTTGAGAAGCATATTTTATTGTTCAGATAAGGTTTGTATAATTAATGGATTCATAACATGATTGGCTTGTATTGACACATCCTTCCCAGCTATTCATATTTGTCTCAATTCAGCCATATTTCTAAATGAAAACTGCATAATAATCCTTTATAAGGACAAAATTCTTTTCGCATTGGTGACATGAGTGGAATGTCACAGTGACCTGGCTACAGATGAGAAGAGAGGAAGTGTGACTCAGAAGAGCTTCCGGGTCTTGGCTGATGTGAGCCAGAGTCCAAGAACCAACATGATACCTTCTTACTCTGAAGGGAAACCTCTTCTCATGACACACTGTTGACACTGGTGTGCGAGTATATAGGTGTGTGACTTGTGAAGTCACACGTGTTATGGTAGAGTGATTGACTGCCTTATCATTCCTTCAGCACTAAGAAAATAAAGCATGGGGAAAAAAATCAGAGCATCATGAAATATGCACCTCTAGGTTTAAGGGGAAAAAAACCCTCAACTCATCTACCTACAGAAAGGGCCACAAATATCACCTTCCTTTCTATCTGCCATGTGCTGAATGTTGTCTTCATTTCACAGGAAGGAACTCAGTCCTGTGACATAGGCAGGGGTGAAAAACTCAGAGTAAACACCTGTGTGTCCAAACAGGGAGGGGGTGGCCCTCAGTCCCAGGCTCATGTCTGCTTAGAGTAACCTGCTGGGAACTGGAAGCACTAGGAAATACCATCTGGAAATATCCTGACATTTCAAGGTAATTTAGTGATTTCGGAGAACTGCCACATGCATTCATTTTTATGCCTTCCTTGGCTTATGTGTCCTTTTGTTTTAGGGCTTTTCATTGTTATCTTTCCGTTTCTCTGAGAAGGACATTCACTGCTTGCACATACCCTTTGCTGAACTTTTGGTGTCCAGCAGCAGGAGAATCACAGAAAAGTCAGCTATCATTCCATCTGTCTCACATTCGTGGTTTAATTGCTAAGCAAGGTGTGTTTGTACGCGCTGACCAGCAGACAATGTCGGTGCTCACCGTGTGTTGCTTTCCTTGTACAATGTCCTGCACACGCATGCTCATCGGCCACACTGATGCAACCCCAACCCTGCTCAGGGGAGCTGCTGTACTCTATAATTTCGTTTTCTGAGTGGCCAGCCTGGTTCTACTACTCAGCGATGTACAGGACTGCAGTTTTCCTTCTGCAGTTCCAGCTACCCTGTCAAGTAAGTCCACATATACCAAGCAGAAAATTCCAGAAGCAAACAACCCACAAGGTTTCCATTACATCCCTTTCTGAGTACCATGATTAAATCTCACATTGTCCCTTCTGCACCATCCAGGACATCCTCTGTGGAGCAGGTCCATCCTTCAGGAGCCTCCTGACCATCTGTCACTTAGCAGCCATCTCAGTTATCAGACTGCAGAGCTCCGGGGCTACATTCAAGTCACCTTGTGTTTTCCCAATAAAATTCAAGAGTGGCAATGTTCTCAACCAAGTTACAACATTGTATATATATAATTATTCTATGTTATTGTTAGTTATTGTTGCAACATCCTCCTGTGCCTATGCTATACATTAAATTCTATCATTTATAGCATATTAGTGGGATTATCATTTCATAAGTGCTTAGCAACCATTATATATATATATATATATTTTTTTTTTTTTTAAACATATAGTATGTAGGGTCTGGTACCAGCTGTGGTCTTGGTCATCTACAGGGCCCTTAGAACTTACCCCAGCAGTGCATCCTGCTGTCCAGGGCAGGAGAGGAGGGATCAGTTCAGTTAGGCTGTGGCTCCATGCTCATAAACAGGTGTGGGGGGAGGAACAGTACCCATCGGGGCCACATTCTGATAACCAGAGGCATAAAGCAAGAGCATGATAGTCCTATTCTTTTCAAGAAGAGAAATTTTCATAATTAGAAATCTAGATGTTGATGAATAGGACAATTTTATAGGTCTGCCAATTGTGTTTAAATAAATTAGTTGTTCGGTTAATAAATATGTCAGTATTTTCAACGCCATCATTTTATCTGAAAGAACTCTATAGAAGCATTTCCACAAAATGCATTCATCATTTGGCATGGAAAGGTCAGATGAGACAGAGGAGAAGAGAGATGAGATTTGCTGGTCAAACAGTTGATTCTCCAACCTTATGAGAAGAAAATTGGAAGCTGCTTACCAGAACACATTCCAGCATGCTTCCAGCATGTTTAAAGTTATAGACCTCAAAAGTTCAGAGACATAAGGTCATAATTACCATAACATAATTTGTACCATGTGTTTATGAATGAATTGGTCATACAGTTGGCAACAATATTTCTAGTAGCTAATTGGGAAATTTTATTTGTTCTTTAAACCTTACAAAATAAGAACATAAAGTGAAACAAACTTGTGAAGTCTGATTTTACAGCAAAGGGACACAAATTTTCTGGTTTAGCATAAGATACATTGTCTAATTACTAGATGCATGAACAAGTTTGTAAGTGAGGATTTTGATTTTTGCAAACAGTAAGATGCTAAATAAACATTGCTATTATAACAATACTTACTTTCTTCTGTTGAAAGAGTAAAGGTATCTTGGTTGTACCTTGAAGGACAGTAATAAAATGGGAGGCGCTCTGACCCCAACACTGTGGGCTCCTCTAACCATCATGCCAGGCGTGTGCCAGGGGCCACTGTGTGCTGACCTCAGCACTTTGCGTCTCTGAGCCATTTCTTCTCGGACCACCCTAGAGAGCAGCTAACATCATTTTCCCATTTTGCAAGCAAGGAAACCAAAGCATAGACATAATTTAAATTCCAGGTTTTGAAATCAGAAATGAAGTTCCAATTCTTATTCTCCCCAGGTGACAGAGCTTTTTTTCAGTAAACAGCATAACTCTTGATTTTATCTGTAAGTTGGAAAAAATGGTACTGTATGCATCTTGTGGTTAAGGTCAAGTAATATGGAAATTTTTCTCTTTGACAGACTACCAAGTAATGCGCACGTACTGTAATTAGAGGAGGAGTGACGTTTGCATTCACGGTTCCTCTCATACATGATTATTTTTGCACCTAAACATTTATTCATTTATTCATACCTTTGCTCACTAAAGATTTCATTTCCTTTTATTGGCATTTTCCCTCTAAGCATGTGTCAAGTAGACTGAAACATGATTTATTCAGGGAAATACGCATTCATTTATGTGTGCATATATAGAGAGATAGATAGATTTGTGCATATATCTATAAAATTTTCCATATAGGTGTATTCAACATACATTTTAAAAATCAACATTGGTTGCTGGGTCAAACCTAAACTTGGTTTCACTGAACATTCTGGTAATCAGGATATATGCTGTATAATTTTTAAATTTTTGATATGCTTTACTTCAAACATCAGTTGGTAAAGGGAAGAATTTGCATACTATTTCTTGAAAGAAAAGTGAATGACAGGTAATGTTCAAAACTATTTTTTTATCATTTAGCTCTGGGCAATTTTATAAGGCCATTGGGTTGGAATTTTTGTTTTAGAATAAATTAGATTTTGTGTGATAAAATCACTGAGGAGTCAGAATGATTTTTCTGTTGCTATATATTTAAAAATATTTCAAGAGAATTTACAATATGAGAAATGTAAGAACATAGATCTCCTTAGCCACATAAATCACACAATCTATGAATGGGGCCCAGGACTTTTCTTCCTATATTCCATCTGTTCAGTTCAGCACAACTCCTGAATTGACTACAAGAGGTTACAATTCACACCTAGACAATTCTGGTCACTGTACAACTGACTGAATGTTACTATGAATGATGCATACACCAGAATATGAAATTTAGCTTTTTAACAGTGCTGTAATGCTAGAATTGACAGGTTAAAATATACCACTCACGCAGGTTTTATTTGTGACTGATCATTCTAATTTTCTTTGCCAACACTATGTCAAATCATTAACTATTTTCAATTTTCACCAAATGATCCCATAGTCATAAGCTTCATGCATTACCATATTACTCCTGATGATTTATTTCTAATCATATTGAGAGTACGTATTCAGTTTGATAGCTGAATTACATTAATGTGACTAACAAACTGATGCAATTAAAATATTGATTGCAATAGCATGCTCTTTTCATGAATATGTTCTGTAATTCCATTGATTTTAAATATGTGATTACATTGTTTGCTTTGATCCAGAAATTTTATTTTGGTAATAAGGAGAATACTGAGATCATAGGAAATTTGCATTTGAAGTTGCAAAGGGAGCCTGGGCAGCTGCAATGCTTTGAGGAGCCTCTGCTGCAGCAGGGATTGTGTGTGTCATGGAGTGACCTGGACAGCGCCACACGCGGTGAAGCCTTGATTCTGCTTCCCTCTCCAGGAAGCACACAGGAAGTGTGTTCCCAAGCCAGCCTCACTCTTGCATGTTTGGTATAGATTTTACTTTTGGTAATTAAATATGTGGGAATATTAAGAAAAGGTCAATAATTTAATACATAAATTGGCACAGTAGCAATGGCACGTATAGGTAGGAAAATTTTCTTACTTCATCACAAACCACAACTGGAGGTGAAAATCATTCATAGATGGCATAGGATATACATGTGTGTGTGTGCTGCGAACATGTTACGGGATGTATTCCTGGTAACATAAAATGCATGTATGTGTCTTTCCTTGTCTCGTGCATAAAAGTGTTATCTGATGTCCATCACATAAAGCCTGCTTAATTTAACTATTTGGGAGCATTATTTCTCCTTCTCTTTCACCACAAATGGTGTTATTCCAGCACTAGGCCAACTACCCCTGCCATCCTATAGCGTCTTTTAATTTGTTTACTCCCCCCAGATCCCTGAGTGTTTTGAAGTGAACGCATGCTTCCCTTCCTTAGTAGTCATAGGTGGATGCGAAAGGGGGATTAGATTAGTTCTAGGACACTTGTGCTGGAGCTCAAACCCCTCCTATCAAATGGTATTGTATTCACATATAAACTGCACCCACCCCTGTGTGCTTGCTCTATTAGTTCTAGATTACACATCATACCTAATACCATATAATGGTATATCAACAATTGTTACTATATAGCTTAAGAAATAATGACAAAGAAGAAAACGTCTGTACATGTTCAGTTGACATAGTTTTAAAGATATTTTTCTGTGATGGTTGAACCCTCAGCAGTGGCATCTCTGGGTTCAAAGACTGCCCATGCAGTGCCCTCCACCTGCCCCAGGAGGGCGTGAGGCCCCAGGAGGGTCCTCTGTGGCCTGAGGTGTCATGCCTGGTGCCTCAGGCAGCTATATGAGGGTGTCAGTCATAGTTTCAAATATTCTTGTCTGTAGCCAGTGGAGAAGGACTGTTCACTTGGGGGTGAGATGTAGGAACCAAGCTTTGCTCATCACATTCAGCTCTCCGGGTCTGCAGGCCATCCTGACAATCCCTGCTGCTCTACTGATTCTGACCTGCCTTGGCTGAGTCAGGCCTGCCGTTCTACAGTTCAACTCCTTCAGTGGGACAGATATAATTCTGCACAAGCAAATCATGACTGAGAAGGAAACTTAAGCTACTTTTATAACATTAATGACTTTTAAAAACAGGGAGTGATTCATTTGCAAAAATGTGATGATCTGTCCTTTCCTATTATAAGCAAATAGATTACTGAATTATCAGTTTCTTCAAACAAACACATCATTATATGCTGAATATTTGTATCAGTTCAATACGAGCTAAGATTACCCAGCTAATAATTAAGACTTACCAACACTGACTTGGGGAATCTTACTTCCATAGACTAAGTTTCATGAAGGCAGCCTTGTGCATATTATAGCCATTTCTTGTCACTGATCTCTGTGTTGGGGAAAACACTGAAAACCTGCAGCAGGACCCATTTGCATGCGCTGGAAGTGTGCGCAGGGCTCGCTTGCATGAACCAGACCCCCTAGTGCTGTGTGGCATGGAGGAGGCACCCGTGCAGTGAAGTACAGATCAGAATAACACTTCATTGTCCACCTTCATTGTCAGCTTTCCATAAAAAACATTTTGAAGTCAGAGCTCACCCTGTGACTCTCGAGGAATGCATTGCATATTCTAGGAAACAGACTGAAGTCACGTGTGTCTGAGCACAACTCCTGCTGGAAATTGTTCTTTAAACCTTAGTGCCATAGATATGGTGCATTTCTTCCACACTGAAACATAACAGTGATGCTCAGAAATGGTGTTGACCAGTTATGTCAGTCATCGCTGACTCCAACTATTAACATTGGACCAATATTTGATTTTTAACCCATAATTCATAAGTATAAATATGAAGAAAATGTAGACAGACCTCTGTAAATACTTTCCATAGCTTTTCTGTGTCCAGGCCTGAGGATGTGGTTGTGTGTTCCAGACTTGTTTTGCCTATCCATTAAGAATCAGTGGTAACGTCAGACATTTTTTTTTTAAGTAAAAGCACAAAAACATATTAACAAACAGATACAAAGTAGCATAAGAAATAGTACAATCAAAACTGATTTACAGACAATGTGACATGGACTCAACAATGGTTGTTGCTTTACCTATTGATATCTTTGAAGTGTATATTCATGAACACAAATACAGACATGTGAAATTGGTCAAACAATTAATCATCTCAACAACAGGAAAAAAAAAAAACAAACCGGACAACATTAATAAATGTGCCTCTTTGTTAATGCTTTCCGGTTTCTTTTTTTTTTTTTTTTTTTCCTGTTGTTGAGACGTCAGATATTTTCAAGCCACGTTATGATTTTTCCAAAATGCATTTTCCAAAAGGCCTATTAGGGGTTTATCCAGCCAGTTTTCATCTTGAATTACTGTGGATTCGTGAATCCCTTAGCAGTGTGTCACTGTCTCCTGCAGTATGAAATCTTAAGTTCTTATGGGTCTGGAGACCTTTTCCGAAACACTGTAGAAATTCTCCAGCGATTTGAACTTTCATGAGCAGATTTCTCTAGGGCATCCTGAAGACTGGCACATTCACTCATGTTTGCTCATTATTATAAAGGTAAATCAGAAAGCTTCTGGCATTTATTTTTGATACTCTCTGTCATATCTAAGAAGAAGACAAGAAATGAGGCCTGTTTGTAGACTGAGCTCCATAAAGTGACATGTTTGTTTTAAGATGGAGTTGAAGGCTGTTTTATGCTGTGATTTTTCCCCCAGGAATCTTAGAAAATTTTATTCCTCTTTTACAGTGAAGGCTCAAGATAGGGATGATTTGTTTATTTCTTAACAGAAATATCATTACTGACCCTTCAATGCAATTTTTCTAACTGCATTTTCTTCTTGTGTACATTACTAAGACCAAAGCATGCCATGTTTCTTTCAGCATATGAATTAATAAATGGGAGTTTAGATGGCACTTACCACAGTTTTAAAAGTAGTTT
The DNA here is from genome assembly GCA_004027595.1 of Dinomys branickii. Taxonomy (NCBI): domain Eukaryota; kingdom Metazoa; phylum Chordata; class Mammalia; order Rodentia; family Dinomyidae; genus Dinomys; species Dinomys branickii. The sequence continues at coordinate 75,805 of PVLD010002184.1, forward strand.
TTGTCAACCATGTAATCCATATATAAGTATCTACATCTGCTGCAAGAATCCTAAAAATGGGCTTCTTTAGTTTCTTGTGAAGTCCAGTGTTGGTGTGAGTTTTGACAACAAAGGTTGTTTCATATATTTACATCATTTGTTACAATTTCCCAAGGAAATGCACAGTTTAGGGTTACTGCACATTGCTTTGAGTGCTATTACCTGGTTCTCTGGGGTGCAGTGAAGCAACCTGATCATGTATTTTTCATTTTTATCTTTCCAACTCAATAGACTAACATGTACAGAGTAAATCAGGAATATTTTCTGTAGTCACCTGTGGAAGTGCTTCATGTAGATTAGAATTAGATTTAAAGCTATTGAAAAAGGTCTTCGATGGGAAACAGACACGGTCCCACATGGGAAGCAGAAAATTCCCTCAAACTGAAAACCGCTCACCTGTGAAATGCTGACAGTGACATGGTTGTGTCCCTCTGGCAGACGCAGTGGAGGCTGCGAAGGGCCAGCTGCGTTATCTCGCCTGAGCACACAGAGGGAGCGGGCTGCACATAGGGAAGTAATTGGTTGTCTTCTCGGAGCCAAGGACACCTGTCCAGCTGCGTAGAATTTCTGAAGTTAGAGTCAAACTTGCAGAGATGACAGGCCATAGGGAACCTTATCATTTCTGGATCTTGCTCTAACAGAAAGCTTTTATCTTTTTTCTGTATTTATTAATAAGCAGCATGCTGTATGTGCGTGGCTTGTTCTAGCACCCGCATCAGGAAGCCCTATCAGGAAATACAGTCACTTCATTTGGAAATTTTTCTCTGAATTGAGGCAGCTGTGTCTTGAGAAAAAATAAACCACATCTTTTTCTAGTTTTCTGCAAAAGTCAATGTTTTAAACCATATTCTTAAAATAATCTGGGCATTGCAAAGGCACTAAAAGATTTAAAGGAAGAGATGAAAGAGTACAAATTTTCCCTTTTTTCTGTAACTCAATGAGTTAATAGGAATTCTTTCATCTTAAAAAATAACGTCTGGTTATTGGATCCCTTGATATTCTGAAGTAAATACAGGGAACCATGTACTATGAGACATTTTAATTCATTCTAAAGAATGAAAAGCTCATTTACTTCTTCGCTTCAAGGTCAGTATTTGTCAGTGTCTTGTACGAGGGCTAGGATTCCAAGTACTATCCACACAGCCCAGGTCTAGTGTGCTGGCACCTTCTGCAGCGGTGTTCCTGGGGCTGGGGATTTGGCTCAGTGGCACAGCGTCTTCCTGAACTGGTGCCCCTCTGGAGCAGAAATGGCCAAACATCAGTGATTTCACATGATTTAATGCGGTATATAATTTTTAATGTATAAGTTTTAATAGTTTTAACGATGCACATTATAGTGGGCCAACATTTAAAGTGGTTTGGAAGAAAAGAACGTGTCTGATCAAATCGTTATTCCCACTTAGTGAAAGTTGTTAAATTTCTTACTTAAGATTAATCTGAAATTCAATACTTTCGAGTCTTCACGACATTCTAGACGTGAGGACCTGACTGTTGATCACATCATGATCTCCTTCTCTGATTCCCTGTGGGTGTTGTTTATTGACAGTTTTGCTTCCCATGGTCTCTTCCCTGCACTGGCCCCAACCCTGCTCTTGAGCAATGATGGGTGGGGGTGGGTGAGCGAATGTCCTCCCCAGGAGGACAAGAGGGAAAGCGGCGCTCTGGGCCCAAGTCTCCTCTGCTCCCTCCTCTCTCAGCAGAGGCAGCTGTTTAATTTCATGTGACACTGGACAAAGGGTCTTAAAGTGTTCATACAAATCATTTCATCTCTGGGAGCTGATTGTAAAGCTCTCATCCTCATTTCTTTACGCACAGCATTATTATATTGGTGATATGCAAGACACATGCTTTGTTAGGCCTTTTCAATTTCTTCAGAGTAAATACATTGTTATATATAAATGATGAGAATTTCCAGTTGGCTGATTCTCATTAACTGTCTGGACAGTGAAGACCCTTATCAAGTTATCTGTAATAGAAAATTACACCTGCTCATTTGCCTCAAACCCCATTAAATATGTATTTATATATATATATATTTTTTTCTCAAACCCCATTAAATATATATGTGTGTTTATATCTATGTAATACTAGTAGTTATAGATAGTTTTCAAATAACACCAAACATGCATGAAGAGACACTCTGAGTAAAACAACAAAATGTCCACTTTAGTTTACCAATGTAGTTTAAAAGTGTAATCAAATTAATAATGGCTACAAGGTCAAGTGCTAAAAGAAAAAATCAAAGATAGAAACATTTTCCTTCACCAAAGAAAAGTAAATTGACAGCATTTTGATTATGATTAGTTAATTTTAATTTTATAAGCTATATAATTTCATATAAATTATAAATCTAAAAATCACTTCTAATTAAGCCTAGGGTATGAATGTGAGTCAATCTTCTTTGGTTACTTGAAGTTTACATTAAAATTACTCAAAATTTTGTGAAATGATTCATCAAACACTGAAGCTTTATGGTAATAAAGGGTACTGAAGGATCCATTAGACCATGTTAATATAATAATGTGTCTTTTTTATATAAGGGGTATACTTGGTTTGATAATGTCCATTCTTAGCCCTTCATGCCCAGGAATTCACCTGATAGTCCCGATACCATCCTAAGAGAGAAGTTTTTATTACTCCATGTAGAGAAGCAGAAATAGCAGAAAGAGATGGCAATACTTGGTTAAGGCTTATGTACTTGCAGAATGACTGAACCTGGAGTCTGCGGCAATTTATGACATATTTCCAAATAATTAAAAAAAGAAGAGCCTGAGTCTCCCAACATGTAAAAATGATTAATGTCAGAGGAGATGGAAACCCTAATTATTTTGATTCAATCATTACACATTATTTACACATATTATACTGTGTCCTATAAGTAAGTACTTCTAATTTGTGTCGATTCAGTTTTTAAAACTCAACTTAGCTCTCCATGGCACTGCTCAATCTGGCAGCCATTCTCCATGTCTGGCTGCTGAGAACTGAGAATGTGGCTGGGTATCATGGGAGTGTGCTGAGCGACTGAAAGAGGAAGGGGGCTTCCGAAACCTAGGACAGGAAAAGGAAGTCATGAAAAGTGTTTCATTAATAATACTTCAATCATTACCCATGGAAGTAGCAAATAGTTTCAGTTCTTTAAGTTTCCTTATCAAATTCAATTTTACATGCATTTTCTATTTTTTAAAAATATTGCCACTAGAAAATTTGAAATTAAATCTGGAATTTGCATTTCATTTCCATTGCAGAGTGCAGTTGTGCATTTCAGTCTGGCTGAAGAGACAGATCCCTCGGCACCTCTTATTCAAGAGTGAAATGGAGCTTTTCACTGGTGTCTAGTGCAGTCTGCTAGGGTTCCTGCATGAGTGTTTACATTGCTTTGTTAGTGTATTATTAGTGTGCACGTGATGTTTGGAGGCGAAACGGTGCTCTGCAGTTTGAAATGCTAGGTACTTGGTTGGCTGTATTGAAGACGATGGCCTCATTTCACAGTGATTTACTGGTAACCACTAGTTGCCATGCCTTTTACCCCTGACTCATTGCAGTGAAAATGCTCAGCAGGACAGTAAGCCACATGGCAGACGTGTTTGGGTGGTCCTTCACCCACCCTATTGAGCAACGTTTCCCTCCTCTGCTACCAAACTGCCCTACCCTGTGGATGCTGCTTTGGCCTGCCACACCCTTCTGCCATGATGCTCTGGCTCGGGAGCCAGCTGACCATGGACTGTCCCGCCCCAGATTGTGAGCTGGGTTCACTTCTCCTCTACTAAATTGTGAGTGTGGGGTGTGGTGTCCTGCAGCAAGACAGCTGACTAATATAAATGCTTATTATTCATATGTACAACATATTTAATCAATTTTCTTGGACTTTAAGAATATAGCCCCTAATTTATAAAAGTGCTATTTTTCATTCCCAAACAACAAGTTCTGTGAATTCAGATCCCACCAAAACATGCATGTGTCACGAATGGACAGGAAGGTTGTCCTGCATCAGCAGCCTCAGTCCCTCCACTGATAATGAGGGCAGTCTCTCCTCTCTCTAAGGCTGGGGAGGAAACATCGCTGGAAGCTGCCTCCCAAGAGGGACAGCCACGCACTCCCCTAAGGACATAAAGAAGTGCCCCTCAGCTTCCCATGCTCCTCAGTAGTGATTTCTATCCCTGACCCCTAATCACTCAGCTCAGCCATTTGAAAACACAGTTGGAGAATACTGGAGTCCCACTTATTTAGAGGTCTGGAGAGGGAACGTTTAAATCACGAAGGTACTATCACTTTAGTATATGACTCTTAGCCTGGAGAATGTGAAAGATGAGCCTGGGACGCCACGCAAATCTATGTTTCAGTGCTTCTCCCCGTCAGGCCTCTTGCTGAGTGCTCACAGAGGAGAGAGAGCAGGTTTTAAAAGCAAAGTGTTGTTAAAAGGTGAAACCACTTGACCAGAGACAGATCGCTGCCCCTGGCCTACTTAGATTCAGTGACATCATTAGCATCTCCTCTAGCGGGATAAGTGGCCAGGAACATATTAAGCTGTGTTGCTAAAAGCCTTTTTCTTCCACAAGGGATCTATGAGAGTGTGCTTTATTTACTATGGCAATTATTTGAGAATACAAGAAAAAGCATCCTCAAATAATTAAACCCAATAAATAATGAACTTAATTTTTTAGATAGTCTGTCTACTTTTTCGGTTTGAATCTCCAAACTAAGGAAAGGGTCCTGTAATCTACAAGGTGTCTCACGTACAGGTGATGGGAAGAGAAACTTGGATACTGTCCTGGCTACAGAGAATATACAGCGTGGACGTGGCGCCCTCCTGGACAGCCTGGGAGCCTTAAATGTAAGGGCATGTCCCACCAAAGACATGAGGCCACCTTAGCATGACTGGCAAAATTCACACTGACGAGCTGTCTATGGCTGAGACCACGGAGGCATAGACAGGACTTGCAGTCCACTGGCTGGGAAATATTTCCTTGTTGGTTTCTGTTGACCGTGGGTTTTATTAAATTGGGCAGAGGCATTAGAGATCTTATACTTCTTCTCTCAGAGGGTTTTAAACATACAGTCATCCTCTTAATGTTAATGTTAATAATGAAATAGATTTGTATTATTGTTTTTAGTTACTAGTTTAGCTATTACTTTTATATTACTATATTATAATTTAAATTATGTTATTATTGACATAGAACTAATACTTTAATTAGACGATCTAATTTATTATTAAATACCAAGCTTATAAGTTGTTTTTGGAGATAGCTGTATAGGTCCATTTTTGGAGATAGCTGTATAGGTCCATAATATATCTGCCTACACAGAGGTGAATAGTTATTATGCTGTGTAACACAACATTCTAAAACTCAGGATGACAGCACGGTACACGTTATTCTCCCTCGGGTGCCTGTGGTCTGCCTGGGGCCTCCTGCTTCAGGCTGGGCTGGCCTTCGTTCGGCTCAAGGGCAAGCTTACAGCACATCTAGTGCTGTGGATCTCTTACCTTGAAGGCCCCAGGGGGCTACCTGGCGAGGGGCAGCACTTGAGAGAGTGACACCCCTCTTGCCGAGGGTGGGGTGTGTATACTGCTGCCCGTGGCCAGGCGGTAGGCCACACCAGTTCTGTGGCCTTGTCGCAGCTCAGCGTGCCCGGGGCCTGTGGCAGGTGTGGTGCACTGGTTTCGGGGAAGGTTTCTAGCTATGAGGCTACTGAAGGGGACACAGCAAGAGTGGAAAGCTGGGGACAAACATGCCATCTTCAGTCACTGCCGGCTTAGGGTTTTCCCATACTACTCCATGTCTCTCATGCACTTGCTATAAAAATGTGTTATTCTGTGATCAAAAAATATAAAAAATGTAGCAACTTTCATACTTTAAGGTTTGTCTATATAGAGGTATAAAGTAGACAAGATGACATTTAACTTCTTTTTATAATATAGCTTTTAAAAATAAAATTAACATGAAGCTGAAAAGTAAATTCTAGCATGGGCATTTTTGTAGTAACTTGCTGCTTGGTCTGATAATACCTATGTAGGGATGGGAGCCTTGCAGACAGTCATTTTATCATTTCTTATGGTATTTGGGATTTTTCTTTGTTCTTCTGAAGTTCATGACACAGGAATTCAAGGTAAATTCCTCTTACTAGATTTGGGGGATTAGGTGATTGGTTTTCAAATGAAATTAACCGTTCAGTGAATGACTTTATCAAAATGTATCCTATATCCTCTCCTTAGAAAATGGGGTTAATGTAAAAAGCCCTACCCTTGTTTCTCTTGACCAGGATTTTGATCATTATTTCTGGGTGGGAATAAAAACTAATACCTTTTATTAAAAAATAATGATTTATATCCTTAAATTTTCCCTTTCTGCTAAGGCAGCAGCATGATATTGGGGAAGAGTTGCAGAGGAAAGAAGTAAATCCAGTAGAAACAGTCTTTGCTTGTCCCTGGGTGGGGACAGGGACCCCAACATAATCTGGATTATTTTGATGTCACAGGATCTTGCCCTGGCCTCGGGGTGGACATGGGGTTGTGTAATACCAGGGTTATACAGCTAAAAATAGGACAGGCCAGGGCTGTACATCGAGAACAGAACCTGTCTCCTTCCCAGCACCCAGCATGACCTGGGCCAGGTTTCTGGACACCAGGGGGCACCACTTCATCCTCTCCAAGCACTTTGACATTTCAGTGGGTGTTGGTGGCTGTGTGGGGTAAGGGTGGCCCCCTGTTATGAACCAGAAACACCTCTTTCTAGAAACTGCTACAAAGTTATGTGACTTACTGTGTGGTTGTATTCAAAATGAGAGATTAAGGAACCACAGAGATGGAAAGTCCAAGATTCTATTGTGTCATGGTCTGTTTTGTCAAGAGGTCTCTGATAAATATTTTGTGGAGTATCTAGTAAGTTTGATAAAGAAAGGTGCTTAGCAATTAAAAGATGGTCTGGAAAAGACTCAGATTTCATTAAGTGAGGTCCAATATTCTTCTCCTATAGAGCATATGTGGCAAAAGTCACAGCAGTTCCTGTCACAGCATTTGTGCTGCTGTCTACTATGAGCTACGTTCTTCCCCATGATCCTGGACTCCTTGTATCCTCCAGTACTCAAGGGCATGTGACAGCATCTGAAATGTGAACACATTCTCATGTGATTCTTCGTTAACTCACTTCTGTTGTTGTTACCTACATGCAAGCTATTTTATTTTAAAGTAAGTTACGTTTCAGGAGATGCTTCACAGGCTTTGAGTAATGTGATGTTGGCAGGGCTTCCCCTGCATTTTCTCAGTATCTTTATCTCCATTTCAAATGTAAAGCAACTAGGAAAGAAAAATTAAATAATATGATCCAGGGTGTGGCTGAGTGATTGCCAGATGCCCGAATTACAATGGCAGGTGTTGAACCCAGATTTCTCAACCCGCTCAGTATCCTGGCTACCTTAGGCAAGAAGTTCCTCACCGAAAGGATAGGAAATAATGTATCACAGCTGGTCACAGCAGGAATAAGAACACAATTTCACAAGGTGATTCATAATGGAGAACGTTAAGCTGCTATGTAAAGTGTATGATGAATGTGAACACTGGGGAGAGACACAGAGAGACTGTGGATCAGACAAGTACTCTTGAGACCTAATGCGGAGCCTTGAGAGACTGCTCCTATCTCACCACACTAACGTGTAAACTACTGCCCAGAAAACAAATATGAAGCATCACAACAGCATCAGGCCCACTCTAAAATTTACATGACAGTGCTCTGTTCAGTTCGATAGTTGGCTTGTTTAGATGACCGCCAAAACTGAAGCACTGTGTTACAAACTTGTTTCCCGATTTATCTCACCTTATCCCAGTTGCAGAACATAGGTCTACCAGGGAAGAGAAATTATTTTCAAGGTCCTATCTCTTTTCATTGTTAGTTGTGCTATTGTAAGTGCTTTGGGTTTCAGGCAGCACGTGTAGGGAAGATTTCTGTCTTAGTCTCCGATCTGGACAGCAGCAGCTCCAAGAGGAGGAGGGTCATGCTGACATCCGTTCTAGAGGTTTTAATGCATGTTCCTCAGGTCAAACATAGAAGCTGTTTGGTGGAAAGGCAATGGCCGGAGGAAAACTGCTCATGGCAGCCAGGAAGCAGAGGTGAGTGGAGGGTCTAGGCGGAAGGATAAACGCTTCCTGTCACTCGCCATGAGCCCAGGGACCTCCCGTGCCAACCAACCCCACACTATCACTTTAGCTATAGCTGCCCGATTCAGCCACCTTTCAGAAGCACAATTGCTGAGCGCATACGCTCTCAGGGAACAACTAGTGATAAACGTAAGCAATTGCTTACACAGTGCGTGTGATAATGAGCAGCTCTCTGTACTTGACAGAGACCTCAGGTATTACATTACTATGCTTAGTTTCCTAAAAACAAACTGTTGCTTATAAACCATAAACCAAAACACTTCTTTTTCAGAGTTTCCCTATATTTCACTAAGTGGTCCTCTTAGTATAATGTATGATCGTACTATGAGTTGTGGGCTTTGATTAGTAATCTTTTGTAATTGTATAACTTTTCTTTTTATTTCTTCCTCTTTTCTATTCTTTCTCCCTAATTTTCATCCTTTTTTGGATAGTACTACATTATAATATAAGTCAGGCCACCTCTTATACTTAAAAAAGTCTCATTTACACTGAAAACCATACCTTATTAGTAATTTATCCAGTAATTGAATAGAAATATTACTGGCAACTTTTCTTAAAATAGCTTCATCAAAATAAATTGATTCTATGTTATAGTTAAATCTCTAAGGATCATACAGCATGCATTTTTCTATTAAATGCCTCTGTTGCTTTAGTTTTCCAGCATCAATGATTTAAAAGGCCCATATTCCTAGTATCTAAGATGGATTTTGAATAAGTCAATTACTTATGGTAGGAATTTAATGGAAATTAACTTAGCACTTACTTCCATCAGAAATATAGGGCATCTACTTAAAAAGGAAACAACTTCTAATAATTAGAGGAATAAGTTTAATAATTGAACAAATAACCATACAACCAAGAAACACAGCCCCAGCCCTATGCTGATTCTGGAAGGTGTGGCTCTCCCATCCAGCTGGGTCTCACGCAGAGGGGCAGCAATTTGCTGTGTGGGACAGCACTTTGCTGTGTGGGACGGCACAAGGGCCCTGTGTCCCGGGTCTGCCCATCGCATTGTGAGCACAGGTGTGGTCTGGCCTCTTTCCCCAGCAGTGAGCACAATGATATCCCTTAATCTTCTTGACAAACTTGGGAGACAGTTGTGATTATTTTGCTATGAGGAAACAGAAGTCTTCTGGAGATCATGGACATAGATGAATACTAAAATAAGCCTGAAGACAGTCAACAAAAAGATTGTATCAGCTTTTCAAGGAGTTGCAGATCGTAAATAGGCAACAGGAAAAATTAAGTATGAGTTTAACTTCCTTTTACCATAGTTTTAATTTTGTTTTATTTTGTATTAAAATGAGCAAGGACCGAAGGAAATATGTCTTTGCAGAAGTTAGAGTCTACAAAGGAGCCGTTCAGGTCATATTACCTTTTATTCATAAATGAAATGATTGAGGTTCAGGGAGTCCAAACTTCTCCCCATGAGGTTCTGGCCTAGAGAGTCTAAGGGGCAATCCGAGCCCAGGGTTCTGTGGTGCCCAAGGCTAGTCTTTTCCCACCATGTAAAACCCCTTTGTGGAACAGAGAGGAGTAGCTTGCGTTGATGAATCAATAGTAATGAAGCCTGATTCATATTTCAGTGTTTTTCCATGAATTCTTCATTGTGCACTACAGGAAGAAGCTCCATTAATGTTTTCTCTTGGAAACATTCTCAGTAAAGTACATATGGTGGCTTCAAGTTTGAAAGTTTGAAATTCATCCTTATATGAGAAAGTAGCCACAGCCACGTTAATGCATAGTAACTCTGAGCTAACGTTAGTCAGTATCCCACTTTATGAGCAGAGAATCACTGGGCTCAGGAGATCGTTTAGATAAGAATAAGAATGTTCTCTTCTACAGCATATGACCTTCCTGTACACATGATAGCAAACACCTTTTGGTTGAGTCTGAGCTGGCATTGGATAACATTTTATGACATTCTTGATAGCATAAAGATTCAGAAAACAGAATCATTGCAGAGGCCAGAACTGAGATGGCCCCACTGTCCTTCTGTCCAGTGGGTAACATTACACAATTGGGAAATGGATATTTCATAGTATTCATATCTGTATGAATGCTCTATATTTTTCTAAACATAGTCTTAAAAGTCCCCTTTCCTATGTAATCAGACTTAGATTTATCATGAAACAAGTTTGTTTAAATGTTAAGCTTTCTCTCTGATACAGAGTATCAAAATAAGCAGACACATCCCTTTCCCAACATTAATAAGACCCACAGAGCACTCAGAGGAAGGCAGACCCCACCAAGAGTCTGACAAGGTACTTGCAGATGCTAAGTGAAAACAGAAGGCACTGTGAACCCTCCAAACACCATGCTTTGAGGTGATGGAATCTCAGCTGGCGTGGACACTCACCATGTGTCCCTGTCACCTAAACTAGTCTCTCATTTTTATTACTTTTTGTTGTGACGATTTGGTTTTCTTGGATTTCACAGTGAGATGGCAAACATGGGAAAGCCAGCACCTCCAGGGAAGACGCCCATGGAGTGCTGCTGGCCACATCTGCAGGCATGCACTCACGGGTGTGCACGTCGGCTGTTCCTGATTAGGTGGAGACAGAAGGTCCAGGGCCAGAGGAGGGCAGGAGCCTGACCAGGCCACTTCTACCTTGACACAAAGTGGCTGCCTTGACTTTCAGCAGCAGTGATTTCTGCAAGCTCTCCTGAGAGACCACCCTGCCATGTGACGTGCCTTAGATGTCCCTGTCCCTGATGTCACTGCATAGAGATCACCTGTGTGCTCTGTAATGTGGTGCACCTGCAAACACAGAAATGTCCCTAGTGCACAGACAGGAAGGGCCTGGTTTCACTCTGAGACACTGTGTGCGGGTGCAGAAGGCCAAGACACAGAGTGCAGGGGGAGAGGAACTGTCTCTCACCAATGTCTTGCACATCTGTACCAGGTTACACGATTGAAAGAAGTAATTTTACTCTTTCTTGTTCTAGAAAAGAGTGACTCTCTTCACCTCCCATTTTCCTTCCAGAGTTTTCTGTTTTCTTCTTTGACTTCTTTTCAGTCTTACAAAGTTGCCTTTTTGCTTCTTTTTGAATGCTCTCGATATTGTAATTGATGCCTTACACTTTTACCTGTTGATGGAGTGCTATGAGATCCTCCTCCACCCACGTCTGCATCATGTGACACTCAAGCTGGGATGTGTAAATGTCTTCTCAGACTCTCAGCCTTCTCCATAATGAAAACATTCACACCCCTTTCTTCTACTGTTGTGAAATCACAGTACCCTGCTGTCCACGGTTGCCTTTGTGAGCCACACAAAAGTCTATGTTTTCGTTAAGATTACTGTGGAGGGGTGAACAGGTCAGCTGTGGGGAACACCCAGGGCTCCCCTGCATGGGTTCAGAATCCCCAATGGGCAAAGCTGCCCAGAGTCATCGGCTTACTGAAGGGATGAGATATGAGCAAAGCTAAATTAGCTGATAAGATGTCTTGCAGGCCCAGTAAATGATGTCCTCAGAATTGCACTAAGGTTTTGCCCTTTCCCTATTCACAAAAAGGAAACCATGAGATGTGTCAGTTCTTTTGGTGGCTGGTGGGCTGAGACTGGGCCACGGGAAGGTGACCATACCCCATAAATCCCCTGTGTGGGTGGGGGGCTGGCCATCTTCCCTACCATGCTCCTGGTCTATGAACTGCACACTTTACTCTCAAATTGACCTGAAGATGCTGCCCGGTAGCCATTGGCTTGTGGCCCCGTGTTCGGGTCCAGAAGGAAAACAGCAGAGCGCACAGGAGGCTCAAGTAGAGGTTTATTCGAAGCAGAAAGTGAGAACTGTGCCTTTCTTCCCTTCCCCTCCCCTTCCCTCCCTCTCCTTTCCGTTCCTGCGGATTGGTCATGGCAGATCCTTAGATGCACTCTTTAGGCTTTTGTATAAGCACCTATCCGAGGGTGAGCCTGACACTGCGCACTCACAGCAGAGCCTGAGCTGCTTCTCAGCCACAGCTTGGGGTGAAACAGAGGAAAGGTGCTACTGTTTAAAGTTCAGAAGCTCCAATGCTGTGGGGCCCTTGTGAGTAGCTCCACATGCAGATTTGTGCACCTTCTCCGTGCCAGGACTGGGCTGGGTTCTGGGGAGCCTTCAGCTCTGTCCATGCTCAGGGGACCTGTGCTCTGCCCACCGCTCCCACTGCCTCAGCAGAGCCCTGAGGCCTGGCCCAGCGTGACCTCAGCTCCCAAGTGTGAGCCTCAGGGTCCCTGTGGCCCACTTGCATCTGGAGGACCTGGGGCTGCAGTGGCCCACAGGGGCTGTGCCAGTGCAGCTCAGAACCTGCCCTTCCCTGCCTCCTCTATGTTGGAGACCACATCTCTAAACCTCTTGTGTGAGAGGTCTACTCCACCTGTGTGTTTGGAGAGTGAAACCTAGGGCAAAGGTGTTAATAACTGTTACTTTTGAAAAATTTTTGAGACAGGTATTTATTATGCAATTCTGGCTGGCCTTGAACTCACTTTGTGGCCTTGAACTCACAGCAATCCTCCTGCCTCAACCTCCTGAGTGGTTAAATTTTGATTTTCCTTTTCACAGTAAATTGGTCACTAAAACGCTAAACAGGATATGTTTTATATGAAAAACTCAAAACGTTCAGTTTCTTACAATCCAAAAATAAATAATTATATCATGTGATTTTTTTTCTTCCTTTTTTTTTTTTTTTTTTTTTTTTTTTTTTTTTTTTTTTTTTTTTTTTTTTTGTCTTTTTGAGGCAGGGTCTCACTATGCAGTTCAGGCTGTCCTTGAGCTCATTTTGTAGCCCAGGCTTGTCTTGAACTCCCAATGATCCTCCCGCCTCAGCCTCCCTAGTGCTGAGATTATAGGCATGTGCCACCATGCCCGGCAATCACGTAATTTTTTTCAACTCTTTTCTTATGCCTGACAAAATGAGAAACTTCAGCATAGTGCAGTGGGGTGAGTGTATCAAGACTATGTGCATCCCTTTGGAGAGCTGAGTGCACAGTTCATTTTACAGGCCCGTGTCTACTGAACGCATGAGTAGTTTCTTGCATAGGTTAAAATATTTAATGCTGAGAAGAACATTCAAACACATTTTTTACATATTGTCACTTTATTTATTAGTAGTAGTAGTATTTTTTGCAGTGCTGTAGATCGAACCCGGGGCCTGGCATATCAACTAGGCAAACATTCTACCACCCTGCTATACCTCCCTCCCTAGGACTTGGAGCATGTTTATGGAAAAAAAAATTACCAGGTCAAGGGTAAAGCCGTTTGGCATATAATATCAATTTTTTGCCCAAGGAATATTGTACTTTATTCTTCCAAAAGCAATAGAAGTATTTTCTCACATTTTTTGAAAGTTCTATGAGCACTGGAAATTCATGTGTTTAAGACATTCTCATGTACTTCAGTGTACTACTCAGCCTTTCTGTCCCTGAGACACAATGTCTGATATCTACAGCTTGAAGAAGGAAAGGCTGGACTTGGCTCACCGGTCCAGAGGATACAGTTCATGGGTAGCTTTTGGCTCCAAGGCAGCAACATCCTGGAAGAGGCCATGGTAAAACAAAGAGCTTAGCTCATGGAGGCAAGAGTGCAGAGCAAGGGAACATGGCCAGAGAGGAAGGGGTGAGGGAGTGGACAGAGATCTTAGGGTCATGCCCCATGACCCCCCAGACTCCCAAAACGTGTGTTGCTACTCTCGTGACTATCCAGCCTAAACTTCACCTCGGGTATATATTATACCGTATTGTTTCATCATGTAATTCTTTGTTTATAAATAGAGCTGGAAATCTTTCATAGACTTACTGGTCATTTTATCATTCCTCTTACTACTAGCTCCTTTCAGCATGGGTATCACTATCATGTTATTGTTGCATTTTTTATCTCTCACTTATTGACTTGCTGATCCCCATTCCCATTCCATCGTGACCGTATTACTCAGCATCTTTCCCTTGTCACACTGGTTAGGATCTGGAGAGGGTGTGCAGAGGAAGCTGGCATTCCTGGTGTTGAACTGCAGTACTGATCATTCAAAGGATGCCACAAGTCATGGGCAGGGACGGCAGGGCAACCTTGAGAGGATGGCAAGGTGCCCACAGCAGGTCATGCTGCAGACACAGGCAGCTGGTGCTGGCTGCGGCAAGGGGGTGGCCTGGCCACCCAGGCCACAGGTAGAACAGCCCTCAGGTGTGGTACTGTGCATGGGCCTGGTGGAAAGATGAACAAAGCATAGGAATGCTCATCTAGCCTCTAGCCTCCTACCTAATGTCTGTGCAACTACCTGGAAAACTCCTCTGAATACCCAAAGGCTGGAGGCTTGTGTGTCTGTACAGAACCACGTGTTAAGCTGCAGAGTGGATGCAATAGTGGGGAGTAGACCAAGAAAGGCCAACACTGACATAGGAGGGTTCTTTTTGGTCTGAATTTCCCCTTTACTTTTGTATGTTATTTATGATATGTGGTATCTACAGACCTGCTAAAAGTAATTTTAAGCAGCTAAAATGATTAATTTTTCCTACTATTTTCTAGTTTGGAATTTCAGTTAATGAGGCCTTTACCAGCATGCTATTACATGCATATTAATATATGTAGGTTTTTACAGCTTTTTAAAAATGCTGTTTCTAGATATTATTTTGGCATATATTGAAACACCAGTATTTTTCACCAAAGTTTAAGTAGGTTTTAGAATTGCTTATCATTATAAAACCACTCCCATAAGAATAATCTGGTATCTTTTTGAGAGTTTTCCTTTAACTGCATAGCACCACCTTGTTCTTAATTTTGGACTTTTCAATAGATGTCTTAAATGTTTCAAAGTCTCCTTTTCCTTCTATAAAATTTTTCTCTTGAGAACGGAATGTTTATTGTGCTATTGAGACTACTTTATGATTTTGATTGTGATTTCTTTGAATTTTGTGGACTCATTTAGAAAACCTGCAGTCTAGGAATATTCTGTGAATTTCCGTTTGATCACATCTTTCCTGATTTCCAGTGTAATTATAAGAATTTAGGATATAACTTTCATCACATCACTAAGGACATATGTCCTTACATTCTTTACAGGATAATTTTTTGTTGTTATGTAAATAAGGTCTTTTGCATGTTTTTAGTTTGTATTTTTAAGACAGTGTCTTGCTATGCAGTTTAGGCTGACCTTGAGCTCACTTTGTAGCCCAGGCTGGTCTCGAACTCACAATGATCCTCCTGCCTCAGCCTCCTGCGTGCTAGGATTACAGGCGTGCACCACCATGCTTGGCTTGCATTTTTTTTATTTTAAAGAGAACAAAAAATAATAAAAAACATTAGAAATGGTATAGATTTCGAAACAAGATGATAGGAATTCAACAATGGTTGTTATACTGTATATTGTCTTCAAAGTAGTTGTTCAGATTACCAGACCTAAGTATGTAAAGTTGGTCAAAACATTAACCATTGACTGTTTCAATAAGTATTTTTAAATTTTTACGAATGATTAATATGGTATTTATGAAAACCGTGTATTTGTCCTCGGTCTACCTAGCTCTGTCTGAGTCTCTGCCTCTATCCCCGCCTCCTGCTGTCTTGCTCTGCACTGTAAATACTTGTGCTTATTTTCTGATGAGCGTGTGGCTGTCCTGATTCTGGATTGTAGTTTTTATAGTAGCAGCATTGTTCCTAGAATCTACGTGTGTCCCTGTCCATTACTACTCACTTTTTCTCGCATCATTCTGGGATACTTTAACTGCAAGAAAGGCAAGTGTTATGTGATTGTTTTAATAACTAACTTTAATATACCCAAACAGAGGTAGTAAAGGAAGAACTACGTGTCACCTCCGTGACTCAGGGTCTGTCCCAGCCATGTGGGTTTCCAGCTGGTGCCCGCCCCAGTCTGTGCCTTCTGCTGCCTCTGCTCCGTTCTCCCCCAGACGGCACAGTTACGTCTCTGGTCACCCTTGCTCCGTCCCAGCCAACAGTGGTGGAAGCTGTTATTTCTCTCTTAAGAACCGCCTGGGGACCTCCCTCCCTGTACACAGTGAGAGTAAGGTGCTTGAGTAGGCGAGACAAAGGTCTCCTAACCAGGTCACTAGGTGATGATGCCTTCGGGGTCCTTTCCCAGCTCAGTCCTGTTCAGAGATCTAAGGCATCCAGAGAGATCCAGTGTATTAAGTGCTGCTCTTAGGTCCTTCGGGAAGATGGCCATGGATGGCAAATCTAGAAAAAAGTGTCAAAATGTTTGCACACATCTGAAGATGGCAGAGAAAGAATTTATGAAGTGGTTACTCTCAAAAGCAGGGCGCAGAGGGAAGATGAGCCTTGGGTACTGTTGGTGGGAGTACAGCCCAGTGCAGTCAGTGCAGACACAGGTGCAGACTCCTGAGAAAAGTATAAAACCACCTGTGATCCAGCCATCCTGCCACTCTGTACTGATCCAAAATAGATGGAACCAGTAAGCAGAGGAGACGTCTACATGTCTGTTCACTGCAGCACTATTGCCAAGAGCTGAGAGATAGAAGCAGCCTACGTGTCCGTCCGTGTGTCAGTGAATGCAGAAATTGTACACACACATGCACAAGCGTATGCACACATGCACACACACAGAGTGACATATTACTCAGCCTTCAGAAGAAAGGAGGAAATCCTGCCACTCGCAGCAATGTGGATGATCCTGAGTGGCGCTGTGTTTAGTAAAATAAGCCAGGCACAGGCAGGCCAATACTGCATATTCTTAGTCATTGTGAACTTTGAAATATCTGTGCTCTTCTGTGTGGAGAGTAGTGCAGTGCAGGGAAAATGGTGGTCAGAATGTTCCCACATGTGAGCTTTCTGAAGTAGCTGCTCTCACAGAGTAGGGTAACTACCGTCTGGAACAACTTGCTACAGTTTAGAGCATGCGAAGGGCATGTGAAGGTTTCATGGCCACCTTCTGAGCTTTGTCAGCAGGGCTTGTTCTGAACCTCTGAGCGACCTCTGGGAACAGCAGGGGCAGACCAGGATCCCCCAGATGGCTGTGAGTTTTGCGTTGTTGATCTCTTTGAGGATGAGGGTTTTCCTTTGGACTAAGAATGTCTGATAGCCTTGGAAATCCCAGCCGCTCCCTGGAGGGGTTAGTTTTTAAATACTCCAAGGCTTGCCCTTAGTATCATTTGTTCTTCTGTTTTATGAAACATTGGAGAGGCTTAAGAGAAATAACATCATATCAAATGGTGATAGTTTAAAAATCCCTGTGAATTTCCCTTTGCAGCTGTGTTATTGACCCAGCTCCCCAACCCTGGACTCACAGCTCCTCTGGGATGAGCATAAGAGTCAGGCCCCGAGTAGTGAGGACTCACCTGGGTCCCCGGTTCCTGCAGAGACACAAGAGGCCTGGCAAGATGCTCCTAAGCAGAATCCTGGGTCCTGCCTTATAGAACACAGCCTCAGCCTCTCTAGTTTATTCACATATTCTAGGATTTCTTCTTTAAGAAGGGTTGTGGCTTGTGTCCCTCTTGTGTAGTCACAGATGGGGCTTTCTCAGAGGTGGCTGGATCTGGAGTGTGTGATGCAGGAATTGATTCATTGGGCAGTGCTAGGCTCAAGGGCACTAGGTTTAGAGTGTGAGCGCTACCCACCCTGAGTACCCTTGATAAAACAAAGGGAGCAGAAAGACACTGTTAAAGTCCCCTTGCCTGCTTGCTTTTTCTGTCCTCTGCTTGCCATGCACTGTGGCCTTCTGCTATGTGCCACCCTTTCTTGGAGCCAGCTGATTATGGACTGAAACCTCCATAAACTTGGAGCTAAATAACCTTTCTCCCTTCCCCTGTGGGTGTTGGGTATTTTTTCTCATCAAGAGAAAAATAACTAAGACAAGCAGCTAAGTTTTATTGCTGTGCTCAAACAAACAAAAGGAAGTAGAAAATTTGAACAACTGCTTAAAAAATCTGTGATTCTAACAACCCAGAGTGTGCTCTGTGCAGATATTGAAGACATCCACACTTGAGTTGTTTGAGGCTCTTCCCAGGTAGAGACATAACTTCCACAGCTGTGTCTTTTTCCTGATTTTTCCCTATTATTGGTATTTTTCCAATACATTTTCCACCCCGTTTTCCACTCACCTTTTATTTACTCAGAACTGAAGAGTCCTGAATATGCAGAGACACCTACATTTCTTTTGACTTTTCCACCCCACTGGATAAAACACCATCTTCTGTTCCTTCAAAACCATGTGAAGATGGTCGTGTGACCCCTTTCCTGCAAGCTAGGTGAGTAGCTCCTTGCTGCAGCCCCTTGACATCATGTTTTGTAGTGACCTCTCAACTCCAGGGGTTCTCTTGGAGATATATTTTCCCAGGTCATAACTGAGCACAGAGTGCCTCTGTTGAAAGTATTAGAGATTTCTAACCTTTGACATGGAACTTGAGTTTCCCCACAATCAGGCAAGGCCTATTTCCTTTAGCATAGGCTCCCCCATGGCCTGAGGGCAGATGGGATTGCCCAGTAGGTGTGAGCAGTGGACAGGGCATGAGGGGTCTTGTAGAGATCCCTGGCACAGGAGCAGCTGGCCCTGTGGTGAGGGACACAGTGGCCACCTCCAGAGGGTGGGCATATGTGGGGTGTGAAGAGGGTTTGGACTTTTGGGAACAAAGGCCAAGAAGCCCAGGACTGGTCATGCACCTCACCCTGGACATAAGAAGGGTGAGAAGCCATGTTCTTTCAAAAGGTGATGTAAACAAGATAATCAAATGGAGTATGAGCTTGATTTTCCAATGATGATGTTAGAAAAACAGGTCCTTATACTTGAGGATTAATCCATCATTTTAAAGGAAACCAAGATACTCTGTAAAGAAAATTATAAGAATATTAGATCTAATAATCTTTGTGTATACAACATGGAATTTTTCAAAAATATTCCTATCAAGAAATGTCACCAGAATTATTAAAGTGATGTACAAAAAGACAGAATAGTACATCATTTAATAATTGAAGAGGACAATATTAAAAGCCAGATATGGCTTCTTATTAAAGAAACTATTAAAGAAAAGTTCACATAAAGGGATTTTGAGAAAACAATATAAATCCGAAGTTGAGTGAATTGTTTCCCAGAGCACTGAAGCAGTTTTATGAGAAACTACGTGTGAACCGGTAGAAGAAGCCCCGCCAGCCTTTGTAGGAGAGCGGCCCAATGGGGAAGCTGTTCAGTTCTTGCTCGCAGGGCCTCTGCCTTCATCACACACACTTGCCCGAGCACCCTTCTTTACAAACTGGATCAGCGGTTTTCCCAGTCTAGGGCACTAAGTCCTTCCTGGTTAGCCAGCTGTGATCAGTCAGAGCAGCTCTGTCCGGAGAAGGTGAAACAAACGCTGCACTCCCATGGGTTTCCTTCTTCTAACAAAGGAGCATTTTATCTTCTCTCTAACTGTGTATGTCTCCTCCTGAGCACAGGAGGAAAAATTGCTTTTTGCAGCAACGCTTAGGGCTTTGCTTCCTTTGAGAAGTACGGCCATGACCAAAGTTCCCAAACAGAGGGATAACTGGACATTGGCGAATGGCAGCTGCTTGTCCACCAGAACGGCAGTTGATTCTTCTCTGCTCAGGCATCTAGGCACAGGGTGATGGGGCGGGAGCCTGCGGTAGGAAACAGGGCCGTGACCCCGAGGAGAAGGAAGAGGGGATTTTACTATATTTTGAACAAAAACTACTTGTACCATCTGTCAGAATGCTAAAACTATCATAACTTTATGTATAATGACAGTGAGCACCTCGCCCATATTACTGTTTGACAAAATGTGTATTTTCCCAACCCAACCCAAGGGCATAGGTCAGGCCCTGCAGACACAAAAGCAAGTCAGTTTGCAATCATTATCTACTGTGTGCATGTCCTTGTAGATACGTGGAAAGACTGAATGCCGAGGACTGGCAGGGTTACAGGAGTTGGTACTTGACTTATCTGCTTTTTGATGCTGTCTTCCTGAGATAAAATTTCCTAAGCCAGTGCCTACATAACATTTCCCAAACCAATTAGATGCTCGCATGGCAAATTCTATAAATAGGCTTACAAGTTATGTGTGTGTGAGTGTGTGTGTGTGTGTGTGTGTGTGTGTGTGTGTGTGACTGTGTAAGTTACCAGCTTACAATTATATTGCTTTATGTGTGGGCAGAGTGCACAAAAACAACTGGACAAGAAGGATTTGGCTGAGAGTCCTGTGAGCAAGTGGCTTCAGGAGGGCATGGCTCTTTCTTACAGTGGACATGCAGCTGGGAGCCCAGTACAGAGTGGTAAACACCCCGCAGGCTAAGGGGCATTTGTGTAATTGACCACAACTGCTTGGCAGCACTTCCCGGAATTGTTCCTTTCGGTTCTAAACCAATTGATTATAAATTGAGTCTTCTGTATAATTACAGGCGATTAGGAAATAGTAGTCTACAGGCTGCGAGAGAGATGGCACCACTGCTGGCCGCATGGGGGAGCTGCCAGCTGTAGGGGCAGAGAGACTGCAGAGCCCCAAGATCACACAAGTGCTGGTGGCACAGGATGGAAAATTGAGAATATTCAAAACAGCTGATGAGTTCAAAGATAGACTGATTCGATGTACCAGTGCAGAATACTGAGTAGATGTGCAAAGACCAAATGTCTCTGGAGTTGAAACTTGATTGCTAATTTTTCTTAAAGCAAATGATTTGTTGCTAGTGGACTATTTTAAGAGTTTGTGGGCTGCTGAGCACTATGCATTTTATGAGAAAGCTTCTATAATTTTGAGTAAGGCCTTCATGTACCTATTTTCATCAGAGTTTTCCTAACAAAGAGGTGTTGGTTTTTGTCAAAGGCTTTTTCTGTATCTGTTGTGATGAATATGTGATTTTCACCCTGATTCTATTTATGTAGCATATTGTATTTACTGATGTACATATGTAGAAAGAAGTGAAGTGCAAGGAGAGGGTAAAGGGGGATCAAAGAGGATCAAAAATCAACTCTACTACTTCTCTATTACTCCGTACCATTTCCTTTAAGGATTGCTATCTTTTAATATTTATCTCCTATAATTTTAATTATGTGAACACCAGTGTTGGAGTATTTACTCTCAAGTCTATGAATGCCTTGGTGGCAAACATTTAATATGTATTAAGAAAGAGAAAAGAATCCTAATATTACTAAAACCCTTCTTCCATTTTGAACACATTCTAGACTGGATTCAGAGCAAAGAGAGACCCAAACTTCATCATCATAATATTGAGTGCTCAAGAGACACACGCTGGCATCATTTATATGCTCTCTAAATATAAGTACCTCCTTTAAAACCAGGAAACTACCCTTTTCCAATTTCCATCTCATCACCAATAAAATAAAATGAGGTATCTGCGGTGTTAAGCGGAAAGTCAGCAGGGAGCGTGATGGATGCCATAGACGCTACATCACAAGTGAATATTTATTAATTTACTTAACAAGAGCCTATTCTGCACCCAACATGGGACCATTTACTTCTAGAACAAAGAAAGGAAAAGAATCCCAAGTGGAAGATATTTATACTCCTTCCTGAGTCGAATGGGGATATATATTATGACTTACAGTGGAGGTTGTGGGCAGGAGGCATTCCCAGGGCTGTGAGCAGTCAGGACCTGCTCCGTCTCATGCCCTGCCCTGCATGATGACCATCTTCACACACAGATAGGTGTGCAAATGCTCACACTCCCTTCCATGCACACCAGGCTGAGCAAAGCCTGGCCTCTGCTGTTAGCAACATTAGGGTTAAAACCCTGGCCTTGCTGCCTCTTAGGATCAGGAGCAAGACCTCTAGTGCCTTCACGCACCCACCAGCTTTCACATACAGAACACCCAACCAGTAAGTTCCACCACAGAGGCTTCTGTGCAAATTAGAACGCTTTAACAAGTGTGCTGAGCAGACATCCAGTGTGTGCTTCGTAAAGGACGCCCTCCCTTCCTTCAGATGGCACCTGGCCTTGGGTTTCCTTTTGTCTCTGCCATAGCAAGGAGCAGCACCATGTGCTAATGCCAGGGAGCATCTCAGGAGAGAAGGGGCTTCCCAGGAACACATCACTGGAGAGACAGATGTGCAGGATTCGACATCTCAGACAACCAAACTGCCTGGCCACACTCACTAGTGTCAGCTGATCTCTAGCCTGCAGCCTCAGAGGGGGTGAACAATATGTCTGGCACCCAACTGCTGCTGGCTGCACTTTCCAGCCAAGCCTCCTCCTACCCATGCACCCAGCCTGCTCCTATGGAATCGTGTGCCCTAAGACTTACCCAGAAGGCCCAGTGGTGCAATGGTGTGGTTTTGGCAAGTAGCTGGATATCTAGGCGAGTACACCAAGCAGGGTCATGGAAATGTACCCTTCCCTCCTCCTCTCAGTGGACGCCTTGGGGAAGACAGAGAGCCCTCTTGATCTGGAGACCTCATTCTTGCCTTGTGGTTGTATATATACCCACTCCTAATAATTCTTTGCTCATAATTGATTCCAGGACTTCCAATATCCGTTAAAACTTGGACTTCCAGTTCAGTGTTGAATATTTTACTACTTATGAGCCTAATTTAGTCATCTTTACAAACATAAATTTCCAATGCTGTCAGTAAGAGATTCGCTCAGGGGCTGGAGAGGAACCTCAGTAATTTTAGTTTTAATTACACCCTGTCCTTCTAATCTCCCTGCCAACCGAGAAGGCTCTGCCCAGCATCTTCTTTTCATGTTATCTGAGGAGAAAACTGGTTAAGATCTTTGCAGACATTTCTTTTTTTATTAAACTAATATTAAGAAGCATATTATCCTTCATTTTATTCTGCCTGGTTTCTCTGAATGCAAAAATAAATAAATAAATAAATCTGTGTCCCTTAAAATCAAGGCACAATGAATAATGAAAACCAGTGGTGAAAAAGAGATGTGAAAGAAAAGATATAAGGGGGGAAATTTTTGTGTCATCAAGAAAAGACAAATGTTAGAAGGTCAGAGCAGACAACTTCCTGTTACCAAGATATTTGATCTGTTCACACAGGGAGTAGTTAAATTTGGGCCATTCTTGGGAGGGAAGTTCTGAAAATCTATAATGTTGAGGTAATTTTTCCCTTGGTCGTTGTTTCTGCTACAGTGTACCACAGTCCATTCAAGGGCACTGCAAAGAGGATTTTCTTTGACAAACTGCTACAGGCTTGCATATTTGAATTGGAAAGGAATAGTTAGCTGTGGAAGTCGGGGGAGGCAGATCACCTGATTGGGCTTGCTTCTCTCCAGTGATAACAGACAAGCTTTCAGCAAGGGGAAGGAGATGTCCTATTGGTCAGGAGGAATTCCCCCCCACGGCACTATTCTGAACCCTGCTCTTCTGTCCCGTGGCTGTTGCAGCAGATGTTGGTGCATGGAGAAACTAATCCTATGACATTCCATCAAAACTCACACAGGCAATCCCCGAGAATCCCACCTGTTTGCCTATAAGCAGTGTCTACAAATCCCACTGCTCCATCTTTCCAGGTGACTCTTTCTTCTCTCCAAGAACTTTTGAACGCTGCTAATCTTCTCTTGAGCCAAGTTCTATTGGAAGTAGAATTCCATGCATGGAACTATGCCTCCGGAGCTCATAGGAAGTATCCACAGTGCAGGGCTCTGATGGCTGATGGCTAGCGTCATAGCCTTTACCCAACCACAGTCTCCCAACCATCATCAGAATGGATCCACTGGTGCCAAGACCTGCTTGCAATTCTTCCAGGAAGGAGGGCCTCACATTTGACTTCCCTAGGGTACAGGTGTGGACTGGTTCTGATCTGTTCATGTGCAGAGATACCTGAAACAAGATCTGTGAACTCCAGAGCCCTAAGGAGGGGATGCCACAATCTTGCCAGGCAGAGGAGATGGTTTAACAGTTGCATGGTTGCTCCTTCTTACTGTGCAATGGCAACACAAAGGTTCGGTCTTGGGTACAGTGTTCTGACGAGGGTCAGATGAGGATCCAACCACAGCAGGAAACACACACTGCAGGCATCAAAAGTGGTGCAGCCTCTGCCCCGCAGCCCCTGCCTGTGGCCTGTGCCTAGAGAGCTCCTCACATTGGGAGCTGGGTATAAGCAGCACCTTCACCTGTGTGGCCTTTATCCCCCTGTGTCTTGGTTTTGGTACCTCTTCTGTGGATCGTAAGCCCCATGCTATTTCCTGCCAATAAAATTTGTATATATGCAAGACCAGATAAATATCTTTTAAGAAACTATAACATTTCAGGGAGATGGATTTACTGATTACTTTAGGCATATTAACTCTGGCTCATTGCTAGGAATATCACTGATTGATACTCTTTCTGAAAGTTTGTCAAACAGGTCCACTTCTGTAAATGAATGAATACTATACTTTTCAGGCAGGATCATGTGACCCTTGCCCTAATGGTTCTTTATTTGAAATTGTCTGTGGATTTAAAGTAAGTCAGAGTAAGTTAAATATAAACTATTTTCTTAAATGGAAGTTGTTTTATTGCTACAAATTTAAATAGATCATTATTTCTCCAAAATCAAACCACATACATTATAAAACTTCCTAGTTTAATGTGTTTACTAAGAAAATAGCTTAAATGTTTTTTAAATTAAACTGATGGACAATGAGAAAATTCATTTAATCAGGAGACCTGGAAACTAATCTTAACTAGGATTGTGGAAGTCAAAATACAGACATTTTCTTTTCTTTTCCTTTGCTTTCAAATTTAAGAAGCTAAAGATGAAATGTTCATTTGCAAAAGTCTGAGTCACAGTAAAGCCACACTGTGCAAAAATATACAATAAAAATAACTGTACATTCAGGATTTATTTTCATAATCTACAAAGAAGGCAAGAGGTAGGTGTTTCTAAGCTCAGTAGTGTAAAGCTAAGATGTCCTAGAATATATTTATATTTAGCTATGGATAGACCAAAATCTACAATTCTTATATGCAAATGAGTTTCCTATAAACGAAATATGTTTCCATTTTCATATATCCTGAAAATAAGCCTGTGATGTCTTTTGAAGATAATGTCCCAGCTGCAGGTGTCATTCTGATATTCCATAACTGGTGTTCAGCAGTCGATCCACAGAGACAGATGTCTTGGACTCAGAGTTCATGAACTGTTCATGTATTTTCCAATGAGCTTATTTTCAGTCTTAATTCCCTCATTCTGCCCCAGTTCCAATTGCAGACACTGGACACTCCTGAACTTTGGTGGCATCTTGACTGTGATATGGGTTTTACTGGTCTCTGTAAGGACTTGTGTGTTAAGCATTGTACAGACATGAATTATTATAATTAAGAATGGTTATCCTATAGTAAGCCTTCATAATATGCCAAGAAATTTGCATACAGACTATTGCAATGGCTTTTCATGAACATTATCATTTGCAGTTGAATAAATTAAGGACTTTGGCTATTGTGGGTCACAAATTACAGAGCTACAACCCCAAAATGCCTAGCAATGAAGTAAGACATACTTGATCCCCAATCCTTTGTGCCCATCTCCCTGGTAGGTTTGTCATTTCTAATTCTCTTCTGTATGTGATCTGATGCTATGTCTGGCCTCAGGATCATGGCCCATCATTTATGTCCGACATGAAGTGAGGTGCTGATTGGTTTCCTTTAAGTGAAGTAATTGACACTCTCGGTTTAGGGAGAAAAGATGAATGGCTTCAGGGAATCCAAGGTCTAGAAAGGCGTTTCACAGCTCATGGGCGGTTGCCAACCGTGCTGGGCTCCACTGTTTTAGGGTGGGCTCTGCTTCTTAACTCTGATACTTCCCGAGTCTAAGAAGAAACTCTGCTCAACCTCTGCATCTCCCCATGAGGTGCCTTCGCCATGGCCTTCTTCTGCTGGGGATTCTTCTTCCCCTAGTTGGGCAAGAAGCACAGCCTCCCTGCCAGAGTCTCTGGTGGTCACGTGCTTGCCAGCTGGGAAGGCAGCCCAGGAAGTGGGCACGCACTTTCCACAGGGCGGGGCACAGGAAAAACGAGGCCCAGCACTAGCCTGTGTCGGTATTAGTGACTGTGCTCAGGGAAGCTGTCACAGCTTTGAGTGGGAGGTAATGTCATGCGCAGCCCAAGACTTCAGACTGACCCTGGCCTGTGGTTTGAAAAGACAACTAGGAGAGGCTCTTGGTAATGATCGATCAAAGCAGAATCCTTTTCTGCAGATAAAAAGGAGTGCAAAAAGAAAGACCCAAATATTAGCAGCCAATTAACTGTTTTGAATTCCAGATGATCAGGGTCATGGCATTTAAGTCTTCATGTTTGAGGTCATAATTAGTTATAGATAAAGCAGGAGGACCAAAATCAGGGTTGGGAGGCAGAGGGAGATTCAGAGATGTCATGGCAGATTTCCACCTGTACTCCTGGCAGGCTGTAAAAGGTGATGGATGTCACACCACCTATGCTATGAGCCAGGCTGTAGCAAAGGTCACAGGCTATAGTGCATATGTCTGCCGCACACAGGAAATACCTTCACTGAGGCGCCCGAATGGAATTACTTGCTTTATCTCTTGTTGCTAAAATGGAAGAAGAAAGGATGATTGTTTAAACTAAAAAAGACTTATTTAAGAGCCATCTGGAGGAAGTAAGATGTATTTATTTTCATATTTGAAAAAATGAAGAGACAAACAATAGCTTGGAGAAGGAGGAGTTGGGAGCCATGGTTCTATGTTGTCTGCCACTTACCGATGCCGTGCATGGGCTTCTATGCCAAGGAACCCCCAGTCCTCACTGTGGAAGGCGCTGGCATCCGTGAACCTCAGTTAGCAGGATTTATCTCTTGTTTACACTTTGCTTGGGTTTTATACTTTTGTGTCTGGGGTTTTCAGTGATGGAATGTTGCAATGGTGACTATTTATAAAAGCTGTAAACCCAGCCTGAGGGGAAGGCAGAGCCTGCAGGAGGCAGACAGCTAATGACACCCATGTACCTCTGAGCTGAGCGTGGTGTCCCTTTCCTTCCCCACGTCCGTGTCCTTTGCGCAGTGGACTCAGTCCCAACGTGTTGAAGTATGAACATCATTAAATATCTGTGATGGTTTGTCGTATTTTTCAAGTGAATAAAGCTTCTCCTGTCAGTGTTTTCAAGGGATGGTGAAATCTTCCATGACAGTTACCTTCTGAGCAAGTTTCAATTAGATTTTTCATCCTTTTGAAAAAAAATCAATGATATGCATGTGAACCTATGGGTAAACACGGAAGTGCTCTATAAATGCAAGGCTCCATGTAAGCCATGACATTTTTGAAATACAAATATTAGTAGGACCTAGTAGTACACATTTTACACATTTGCACCCCCTGGAAAATACGTTAAACTCAGACCTTGTTAAGTTCCCTCTGAGAGTCTAAAGGTCTTAAAACATGAAAATATTTTCGAAATGAACATGTAGCCTCACATTGTGACTCAGCTTGCATATATAGCGATCAATCCACTAGGCATGAGTGAAAACTATGACAGTTTTATTGTTGTGTGTTATTGGCATTATATGCCCAGCTATACAAGGGTTTAATCAGCAGCATCACAGCTCAGACATGTACAAGAAGAGCAGGTTATTTCCTAGCACTGTGAATCTCAATAACTCATCTTTTCCTCTGTGAAGGTACATGTTATAGTAGTCCCTCAATGAGTATTTTTCTTCTATTAGAATTATTTCCTTGTTTTTTTGGTACCTGGAATTGAACTCACAACCTAATGTTTGCCAGGCAGGCACTGTGCCCCTGAGCTATATCCCCAGCCCCAGTATATATTTTTTTTAAAGAGCCCAGTTCTTTCCCTTAGCCCATTATAAGAGCTTTAGTTCCAAACAGTCACATTGTACAGTGGGGATATTCTGACAGGAAGCTTTTCAGATTAAATGAGGTCAGCCAATCCTGGCTCATCTGAGTGAGGTCTAGGTCATTCCTGGCACAGTCAGAGGCCAACAGTGGGGAGAGAAGCAGTAGCTGCTCCTGTCTTGCCTCCTGGGGAATCTTCTAGCACAGTTGTGCTAGCAGAAACATCACTGATATGCATAATCACGATGTGCTGTGTCCAGTTAGTCCCAGCACAGGGGCGAGGGCTGTGTGCCTCACAGCTCAGAACGGAAAGCTCATCTGCACTCCTGGCAGAGTCCTGGCACTCTGAGGAGCCAAGATTCTCAAGTCTGTGTGTAGGAAGGAATTAGGGAACGAGGAACTGAGACCCGTAGGGAAATAATCAAAAGAATGGGGGCATCAGAGCCCATGGAGTGTATCATCCAACCACCTCTGAGTATTTTGCTTGTAAAAGCAGAAAACCATCCTATGAATTAGTTTCTTGAATCCATGATCTAATTATTGATTAGTGATGGCAAACTATAATATCAGTTCCTATAAGTGATCAGAATAATCTGATGGAGGTTTCATAGTTCTAAAATAAGTATTTGAGCTTTAATGCATATTTATACATAAAATGTGTTTCATGTGTACCTAGCGGGCCCACCAGTTCTTCAACATTACCAATATCTATAATAGTTTGAATTTTAAGTTTGTGCTCTCACCTGGACCAGGGCCAGGGAGAATTCGCAGGCCTGCGACTGCCAGCATCACTGAACTGTGTGCGCCACACGGTCTTGCAGCTGTGCTGTAGGGTGGGTTCTAGCAGCAGCCTGCAAATGTGGGAAACACGACACTCACCTGCTCTTAGCTGAGACTCCTGGACCTAAACTGGGGTGACACATCTTCCTTGTTCACCCGGACTCACTGCTCTTTTGTGTGTGTGTGTGTGTGTGTGTGCATGCCCACATATAACATTTTAGCAGCAGTTCACTAAAAGCAATCAGACTCAGGGTATGTTCTTGCTACTTAATTGGGATGCGCTGATTACAAAACAGCAACTTGTCTGTGTTCGGGTTTCTGTGGTGTATGCTGTTTCAAGGACAGCCTTGTTTGGAGACCTGTACTATGTTCAATGCTGCTTTCAGGACAAGAGTGCGGGGCCATCTCTCATTGCTAGCTGTGACCCAAGGCAGTTCCTTTGTCCCTTCCTCCCCAGCATCCCTCTCCAGCATCCCTGAGTTCAGGGGAGACAGGGCTCCACCCAGCGCACACTCTCCAGCACCAGGGACCCGCCTTCCAGGGCCACCCACCTGCTGAGTCAATTAGACTTAATTGTCTCCCCCCCCCCACCTTGTCTGCTGCTCCCCAGAGAACTCTGCTTTTCGGGGTGGTTCAGCTCTCTTGGGTAAAATCACAAGCACAAGGTAAAGCAGGAAGTTGGAATTAACTCTTTTCAATTATGCATTTCAATGTAGAGCTCCCTGTGAATACATTATCTAACTTGTCCTTGTGAAGCACTGATCTAAATAAAACATTTTCACTAAGGCTTTGGCTGGAATTGTTCATGCATAACACAGAAAATTCACTAGGCAGGGACAACTTCTATGTTTTCTAGTCAAACTACAGTGACTTATCATTATCTTTGTTGTTTATTTATGTGTGCATTTATTGTTCACAGTGCCAAGGATGCAGCTCAGAAGCTTGTACGTGCTAGGCAGGTACTGTGCCTTAGATTTACATCTATAGCCCAGGATAAGCTAAGTTTATACTGACAAATAACTGGTAACTTGTGAAGTACTTTTACGAATGAGTGCTTTTAGCCTTTTCAGCAATTTTGGGAAAGAAGAGTTACCCTCATTTAAAGAAGATGAACTAAGAACATAGAAGGTAATTTGAAGAAAGAATTAGAAACTGGTAAAGGAATCAAAATAATAGACTGAATTGGTCTAACACTGAAACAATACACTTTGTATTTCCGCAACTGTTTCTAAAAGATATAACGCAGCATGATTATATATTGCTGAACAATCAAAATTAGACTTAAATCAGTGTTCTAATTCAATCTACTAGCTTTCCTCCCTTGAGTAAAGAATCCTGACTTTTAAGAGGCAACAACTACAACCGTGCTGCCTCAGTATCTCCCCTGTACAACACTTGGAGGTATTGTTAAGCTTAAGATTTCTGTGGAGTCTGTGACCACTGTGGCCACAACAAACTCATGGAAGTGTGGTGTCACATTTCCTAGCGGACCCCAGGGACCTATCCATTCTGGGTTCTGCTCATAGCTCTGCTGTGGATTCCTGTGGCCCACAATTGTGGGTTGCAACCAAAAGGCCGCACTGTCTCCCAGGGGATGTCATTCTAGGAATCTGAACTCAGTTACCTTGATTTCTTTCCAGACTTTCTTCACCCAATTTAATCTCTACTTCCTTATGACTTGTCCTAAGCTCTTCCTTTCCCACCTTAGTTTTTTTTTTTTTTTTTTTTTTTTTTTGCAGTACTGGGGATTGAACTCAGGACCCTGCGCTTGCTAGGCAGGCACTTATTCCACTGAGCTATATCCCCAGCCCCTTTCCCACCTTAGTTATGATCTCCACTTTGGAAAATAAAAATAATATAAAATAAAATCTCCTCTGTGCTAAGGATAATGGGTAGAGTGCCACAGGATTTTCTAGGGCAGCTTCTGTGACACATATGTTTTAAACTCCTTTATCTTGCTCTTTGTTGCATACCAAGACCTCTTATAGATCTTGACTTCCGCTGTTAATTCCCCAATTCATGTATTGTATAATTTTGTATTAAGGTGTGTCTTTCAAGAGATAATAAGGCATTAATATTTTAGTAAATAATTTTAAATTGTGTCCAGTTATCTGACACATACAAATCAAGCATGTCACTAAAAACAGCAGTAGTTGACCCTTGTACTTCTCACCATGGTTAGTTCCCATTTCTCTCTGATCCTTCCAAATGCAGACAGTTTTTTTAAAAAAGATCTTACTCATTTCTTTCCCTCACTTCTGGGAGACCTGCCCTCAAATTCTGTATCTCACCGAGAAAAACAAGTTTAAAATCGAACTATTATTTTAACATTACCACTTTCACAAATGCTGTTTAAAAACAAGTATAGGGGTTGTGAGTTATAAATTCTGCAGAAGTTGGCATTGTTGAGTTTCAAGCAGTAATGATGTAATTAAGATTTCCTTCATCTTAAAAATTTCTGTCTTGTGTGTTTGCAACAGGGCATACAGACTCATGATCCTAGTTATACCGTGAATATGGTCACAGTGGTTTTTCAGGAGAAGCCATAATCTCCACAGTGAGAGTGAGCTTTTCATAGCAGTGTGCCAAGAACGACAGTGAAGGCTACACAAAGGCAATGTGATGTCAGGGAAATAATCCAAAATCAAATAAAGCAAAGACATAAAAATGAATCGGTAATATCCCCTTGGTATACATGGGAAAGAAGGGTTCCATGTGAAAGTAAATATAACTTCCTCTCAACAGAATTCTAGAAAGTGGTGGGTGAAGTAACCCAACAGGATGCTTTATCCAAGAACAGAAAGAATCTTTGTGCTGAGCTGCCCAGGCTCGCAGGGACAGCAGGGCATCAGTAAACCAACTATTGTGAAAGTACAAACCTATTAGGATTGGTTTAATTTCTGATTTTCTGAGACAAAAATGTGCTGGATATTTTTGAAAGCAGGACTTCAGTCTTATAACACATAGTGCTCAGCTGGTGTGGACATCTCTTGATCATCCGTGGTTCTAGAAATAACACTGACCCAACTATCTTTATAACCGCACCCGTTTTATCTTCCAGCAATGTTACAGGGATGCAGTATTTTAAGAAATAAAATTTCTTACCTTACTCATCATCAGTAATAGATTCAATTCTACCTTTCATTGCACAATTCATAGGTTAAATCCACAAATCAAATTTAGTACATTTTGTGATCCCAATTAGGAGACAAAGCCCTCAAGCTTAGAGGCTAGATTCTTGGTCCATGGTGAAGTTGTGTTATAGTTGATACATTTTGTCAGCTTGAGAGGTTTAGAAGTTTAAGCAACTCAGGAAGGGTCCAGAGTCCTCACTGTATAACATCCTGAGCCTGTGCAAGAGGAGGGCATGGAGATGGTGTGAGTGCTGCACCCACCCTAGGGCCAGCAGCCTGCACACATTATAAGGGAAGAAAAGAGGCTTGCTCTCCCCCTTTTTGTCTGTTGTTGCTTTTACTGTCTTCTGCTGCCATGAGCTGTTGCCCCTGTGCTATGTACCACCCTGCCTTGGAGCCAGCTGATCACAGACTGAAACCTCCACTAATTGTGAGCTAAATAAACCTTTCCTTCCTTACTTTTGAGTGTAGGGTACTTTGTTCAGACAATGAGAAAAATAACCAAGATAAGTTGTAAGTGATGAAAAGTAACCAGGACCTGATGTAGGACATTAAATCTGTCCCTAAATCTCTTCCCTTCCACACTCCCACAAATACTGTTTTATGGCTTCGTATCTACTCTTAAGAGATTCTCTCTCTGTGAATTTTCATGTATTATGGAAACTCTTAAGGAAAGTTTTCATACTTAGAACATTCTTTAGTAGTTTTCTCAGTATCCTTCATTCATAGATAAATGTTATGTCTAGAAACTTTACCAGGGGGACTTGGGAAGTGTTCAGTTTTCTTCATTTTACTGACTCTGTGTGGTAGAATAAACCATTGCAACAAAAATCTAAATAATTTCCTATGCCCCCAACCCCAGATATCTTCAACAAACTTGAAGGTTTGGAATTTTCAGACAAAAAGTCCAGTCTATGTACAGGTTATATCATGTAAAGATTTTAAATATTTAGATAATTATACTTAAAATTATTCTGAGGTCAATAAAATCTTTGATTATATTTAGGGTCAGAATATCAACTTGGCAAAGAGAATGTCTGGCAGTTCTGGAACAGATAAAAATGAAGAAAAATCTTAAAAAAATTTGGCACAAAACAAAATGTGTTTTCTCTACAGTTCATTTTGTGCTATTTATTTACTACAAACAATTTCCCTATTATATTTAACTTTTTCTTAAAATTACATAGGGGTAGTATGTTGGTGAGAATGTAAACTAGGACAACAACTATGGAATGCAGATTCCTCAAAAAACTAAAATGAGAAATTCCATTTGACCCACCTGTGCCCCTTCATATCTTCCTAAAGAGTCAAAATCATCGCAATGCAAGGATAGGTGCAGGGCCATGTTTGTGCAAGCAAAATTTCTAATAGCTAGGTCTTCTAAACAGCATAAATGTCCACCAACTGCTGAATAGAAGAGTAAAATGCAGTATTATACTACTATACCATAAAGAAACATAAACTCAAGGCACTCACGGGCATGTGGGTGTAACTTAGAACCACTGTGTTGATGGAAATAAGTCTGACACACAAGATTAACTATCACATGTGCTCTCTCGGTTGAGAAACTCAATGTGTAAATAAAGAGAAAACCAGATGATAGAAAAATAGGACTAGGGAAATGTTCAAATACTTCCCCCAAATTCTCTATTCTGTTGTTTCAAAAGTGTTTCAGTATATATGGTAACGTGTTTCATTTATACTGCTAGTTACCCTTAGTTCATTGAAAAGAAAGTTTTCTGCTGCTGTCTCTGTTTTTCGAGTATCACTTGTACTCTGAGTAACATTTTGGCCATTCTGTTAAAAGTATGGTACAGAATAGCAATTAACTATTGGCATTCTCTAATTATTTGGTTTTGAAATTTTGGTTTTTTCTTCATACAAATAAGAAGAATCCTTTTATTATTTTCTTTATTAATATCCAAATTTATTATATGAAAATGAAAATAAATAAGTAAAAAGGAACAAATTAATATAGGACTTGTATCTTAAGGTTGTGTAGCCTATCGCTGGGAGTTTAACAGTTGTCTGTGTAGGGTTTGTAAAGAGTCTGCCTGGGCTCCTTGCTACCTTGCCTTATGACAGCAGTTTGGGCTTCTGGTCTTTGGAATCCCAGCTTCCACACCAAAGCAACTTTGCAGGCCCCTCCCTGCTGTCCGCCACACTGTGCGTGATGGGCAAGGAGGATGGCCCCAGTGTTCTCAGCCATCTGCAGCCTGCAAGGACCGGCCATGGTCGGGGCACAGGGACACGGAGGGGACAGAAGCAGGCCCTCACAGTGAGGCGCCCCACTGCCCACCTAGAGCACTTCATCGAGTCTCCTCCTGATCTCGATATCTGAGCGGGCAAACTAAGAAGGAAAACGTTTGATTTCTAGCCTTGCTGTGTGGACGGAATAAGCAAGTGGTAGAACGGGAGCAGTACTTTGAGCCCTGAGCTTCCTTTCGGACCGGAAATCAGCCATTCCTCGGTTCTCACGGGTATATGTTCTTGCAGCGGGCTTGCAGATGAATAAAGAAGAAAATATATTGTCACCGTAGAGCAGGGTTGTGAAGTAAATGATCATAAACAGTTCCTGGAAGGCAAGAAATAGCCTCAGTTGTGTTGCTCACCTGTTCAGCTTTTCAAATAAGTTCTTGGTCCTGTCTGAGTATTTTATTAAGAATGACCAATTCCCTGTTGGATGCCAAGCTTAGTCCACAAACGGAGAGCTGCCTGGTGGCTTCTTTTTGCTTCTGGGTCGCCACTGCGCTCTCAGTCTGGAGCTGCAGCTCCGCAGTCTGGAGAGCAGGTAGGGAGCAGTGCCCTGCCCGTCCCTCTCGGTTCAGCGTGGTTGCCCAGCTCGTTGGCCTAGGAAATTAGTGCAACCTACTTCTGTGTGTGGCTGGTATGTCATGGGCATGTGACCTTGGTTCGTTAACTTGTCCCTGGTCTCTTCCTCTCAAGCTGTCCTGCTTCCTCTGCTTCCCGGATGCCTTCGGGTGAGCAGCTCTCTTTTGCTGTGTAATTCCGCCAGCCACTTCTGCCCTGAGCCAGCATCGGAGGAGGCAGTGGGCTGTGGTCTGAGCCCAGGACTCTGAGAAGTCTTTCCTTCGCTGAGGTGCGCCTGTCAGATATTTGGGCTCAGCATTAAGAAG
Source organism: Dinomys branickii (assembly GCA_004027595.1). Classification (NCBI taxonomy): domain Eukaryota; kingdom Metazoa; phylum Chordata; class Mammalia; order Rodentia; family Dinomyidae; genus Dinomys; species Dinomys branickii. The sequence goes on from PVLD010002184.1 coordinate 110,726, forward strand.
CTGACACAATTACCATGAGGTACAGGAAGCCCTTACACTTCACTCTCATAAAATTCCTTGTGAATTTCAGAAACGTGTAAATAAAAAAATATAACTTCTCCTCTGCCATTCTCTGCCCTCTGTCACGCTGCCCTGCCTTGGAGCCAAGTGGAGGAGAGCTGCTGACGGCATAGGATGAAACCTCTACACTAAAATCACAAAGAATTAATGTTCTGATATGTAAAACTTTTGTAGTTGATTCAACTTTAGTAAAAATAATTCCTATTGTTCCACATTATTTTGTTCTGTATTACATTATTTCTTTGGTTTTAGTTCATTAAACTTTCCAGAAACTTGTCTTGCCAGCTTTAGACATAGTTAAAATAAGTGTGTGCCTCATCAGAACCCACCTGATATTTTTTGTGATAATCTCCTTCAAGGCAGTGGAGGGACAGCTTCTGGGAGGAGCTGTGGGTGGTCTCCCCATGAGGAGGAAGGTGGCCCTGTCTCCTCCTGGAGGCCTCTCCATCCCACCCTCACCTCTCTGACACCCTGCAAACTGCTCCTCATTCTCCCACCAGGATCTAGCAAGTGTCTGCAAAGAGGCTATGTTAGTGATTTAAAAGAAGTAAGCCACGGAGGATTTGCATTCATATTGCTAAAATCAAAATTTCCCTCCTTGCAGCCCCATCACTCCTAGCAGGGAGCAGCACAGCTTCCAGGGTGAGATTTTATTTTCAGGGGTCCAGAGCAAGCTGAAGTTGTGAACTATAGCCCTGGAATCCCAGTATCTACTTGCGCTCCTGTGCTAGTTCCTCTGTGGTCGCTGGGGCACAGGGCCTGACACCCACAACCTAAGGAGGAAGGGTTTGCTTTTGCTCACAGTTTATATAGGTCTGAGTCCATAGTTAGCTGGCACCAAGGCAGGGTGACATGGGAGAGGGAACCTGCTGAGGGCATGGCAGTGGGAAGCAGAGAGAGGTGGGGGGAGGAGGTGGCAAATGACCCTTCCAGTCCATGACTCCAGGGACCACCCAGGTTTCCCCTCCCAGCTTCACATTTACTACAAACCCACTGGTAGGTGAATCCACCCATGAGTGTCACACACCCATGATCCCTTGCCTTCCTGAAGCGCCCCCGAGACTGCACAAGCTTTGGGGTGACACCTGACTCTGAGCCACAACAGCCCCTATGCTGCTGATCACAGCACTGTGTTCGCACGTGACCTGAGGTTCCTGGGCGCCTTTCCTCGCCCATACAGTGGACATCAAATTGCTAGTTCTCTCATTCGGTTTTACAAGTAGTAATTGGGCTAATCGGGTCACACTGGTACTCAGCACCATCATCCCAGGCATCATGCTTCTGGCCGCTGCTGGAAACCGCTCATGATTGCTCAGGTCTCTTTAGTGATCACCCTGTGACACCTGTCCTGCAGAAACTCAGGTGTGTCAGTGAGATGCTTGTAATTCTGACGTCTGATTCTAACTCCTCTACTTTGCCAAATCTGATTCTGGTTCCTGTATATGCTTAAGCTGTGTATTCTTAGCTTGCTAAACTTTTTCACTCTCAACAACCTATTTCTAAATAGGGAAGATGACACACACACAGAAATCTGTTTCTCTCATTTAAGCTTCTTTCAATCCCTTCTATTTTATAGGTTATCAGTGATGTGAAGATCACAGAGATCTAATTCCATGTCTATCTGGAGCTGTAAAATTATAGCAACCAGACTTGGTAGGATAGGACCATAATACCAGAACTCTGGGAAGTTGAGGCAGAGGATTGAAAGTTTGAGCCCAGCCTGGGCAGCTTAGCACCTTAATGAGACTATATATATAAAGTCTACCTAGCAAGCACAAGGTCCTGAGTTTGATTCCTGGAACAAAAAAAAAAAAAAAAGTAAACATGGCTGAGGATGTAGCTCAGGGCAAAAGTCTGTTTTCTAGTACTATAAAAAAAATTTTCAAAGAAAAGAAACTCGTAGCAGTACTATGGGCTTTGGCCACTCCAATGCTCATGTATGCATCGTGAGCAAGAAACTCAAAGCCTGTTCTTTCATCTGAAACAACTGATTGCTAAGCTGAGGTCAGAGCTGGGTAATACATTAGACCACAATGGCTGCAAGTTCTCCGCCTCATTTTAATAAGTGCTTCAGCTGTAAGCTCCTTTCCATGGTCTTTCTCTACTGGGTGTACAGAAGTAGGAGCCTGTGATGGAAATTTATTCATGCATTATTTCTTTATGATATAAAATATAGAGCTACTTTTTTCTATTGTCTACAAGTATAATCTTAGCTCTCTAGATGGGAGACTCTCATAGGTAAAAATGATGTCAACTCTGCACAATACCCATACCCTAATTCCTGTACATTGTGACTACTTTGAAAGGGCAACTTTGCAGATACAGTTAAGTATACAGGCCTTGAGATTAGAAGGAAGGAGCAAGTGTAGAAGAGCCAGCCAGTGAGTCCTCCTGAAGGGAGATCCATGCAGGGCAGAGGGGTCTTTGTTGATGGCTTTAAGGACAGAGGAAATGGACCACAGGTATAAATGTGGGCTTCTTCCAAGAGCAGAGGTGGGGCAGACACCAGCCACCAGTAAAGTGGGTTGACCTCAGCTGGTCTCAGGCAGGGAGTTCTGACCCAAATGAGCCAAAAGCCTGTTCTGCCTGGGGCTGCTCGCAGCACCTTGCCGATATCCAGGAGTTAGTCCTTAAAACCCTTGGATCCCCTGTGGATCCAAGAATGCTGAGTGGTGCAAAAGTCCCCTTTTGATCCACTGCGTTTGTGGTAGTTGTTGTCATATTGGCAAACGAGCTCTAGCACATGGTCCCAGAGTTCTCTTCCTGCACAAAGAACTGAGCACAGACTTACAGGGGAAAGCCTGGGTGAAAAAGTGCTCAGTCATTAAAGAAATACAAACACCCACTGAAACTGGAGGAACATAAGACGTCTATAAGATGTCTATGGTTTTCTGTACATAAAGGAAAGATCCTGAAGGCCCCTAGATGGCATTCCTCGGGGAACACAGTATGAGGCACAGGGGATGTGGGCGATTTTCCTCTGCCACTTTTAATTTGAGGGGTAAAACACACAGCATACAGCAGGAATTCACACCATCTTCAACATGTAATTGCTCAACATTTAAACATCCTGAATATTTTCAGAGTTTCTTTCCTTAGAGTGAAAAATGCCTAGCAGCAAGTTAATATCTTCCAAGTGGGTCATTAACAAAGTGCAACAGGATACCATTGTGATGCAGTTACCTGTGTGTGGAGGATTTCTGCTTCAAATGACATGAAGGTCATGAATTCTGAAAAGGAGTACAAGTTCTCCTGAATAGTAGTGCAGTTCTCGAGTACAGTCCATAGGCTGGTATTCTTTTTAATCCATGTTTTTTGTGAGCTGGTAGAGTGTAAGGGTACCTAGGTATGATATAGAATCTTTGTATACCTCGGGGCGCAGACAGTGGCCTGTGTTTCTCTTCAGTTCTGTCTAACCTTAGGCAAAGCACCTGCTGTGTCTGGTCCTCCACCTTTTTATATCATGGGGTTAAACTGGAAGTATCTAAGCAAACTCCTCCAAGCATTCTCTCCACCTGGGTCTTCTGAGAAGATACCACCTTAGAGAGTGGAGTGTGTGTAGTGAGGAGAGTCCCTGCAGTCCATGTCTGTGGTATTCACATTGTGGGATAGGCGAGGTATCAGTCAAAAAAATACTCATCCAGCTGTGGGAATGTAAATTAGTAGGGCCAGTTTGGAACACATTACAGAGTTCCTTAAAAAAATTAAAGGGCAAACTACAGAGCAATGCAGAAGTTCTGCTCCTGGGTGTATATCTCGGCACACTGAAATCGGAGTGGCCAAGAGACAGCGCACACTCATGTTTATTCTGGCTCTACTCACAGTAGCAAAGACGCAGAAGCAAGTGGAGTGCTTCTCGCCCGGTGAATGGGAAAAGAAAGTGTTGTACACACACAAGGCCATAGTATTCGGCCTTTACAAAGTCAAGTCTTGGTGTTTGTAACAACGCAGAGCAGCCAAAGACACTCTGTTAAGAGAAATAAGCCAGGGAAAAAAACACAAATATCAAAAATACCCACATAATCTCACTCACTGCCGGAAAACAGCAAACTCGCAGTAAGTACTCCACAGCCTTCTGACTGTAGCAAATACCTGATATAAGCAACTTTAAATGGAGCAGAAGTTCTTCTGACTCACAGTGTGGAAGGTTTCAGTCCGTGGTCTGCTGCCACTCTGCCTTTGAGTCTGTGACAGGCAGAACATCATGGCAGGAGCCCCTGGCACAGGAGACTGCTGACCTCATGGAGGCCTGCAGTTGAGGAGAGGGCTGAACATGAGCAGGCTTACCTCTCCTTCCAGTCACACTCTGGTAACACAACTTTGCCTCCCAAGCTGCCCCTAAACAGCACCCCCTCCCAACAGCACCATGCTCAGAACCATCCCTTAGCACAAGGATGATGCCTAAGACTGGGACTAAAACCACCATTGAAGAGACTAGTGACATAGTCTAGTGGATGATATGGCAGTATGGGCCAGAGAATCTTGCAGAAATGGTCCTGGAAATGACAGCAAGGTCACTAGAACCGAGGAAACAACACAAAGTCAGCACATTTTGGTCTTGGCTTAGGACAGAGTCTCTGTGAAGTGAGAGAAGCTTACTCTGCAGCTTAGCTTCTGGGTTAAATGCATTTGATTATTATTATTTAAAATCTTAGTGAATCCATCATGCAACCTCATAACTTTCAATAAAAAAGTAGGAGGGAAGAGGTAGTTACTTTCAAAAAACTGTAATAAATGACAGTGAGATAAAGTTTTAAAATGCCAAGTACAACTTTGGGCAGGGTACTCTCACATGCCCAGGACACCGGAGGCAATTGCAGTGGGTCCTCTGCCAGGCCAGGAAGTGACTCCATTGCGAGGCAGCACGAGGACCAGGGTCTGCCCAGCCTCCTACCTTCTCTTCCACCAAATGAAAGTGTACATTAGAAATTGCTCCAAGCTTCCTCAAGTCACAACTAACTTGGCAGCAAGGATAACATTGATCTTTTGAGAGGTATCTGTTTTCATTTTTAAAATATTGAGATATTTTCAATTCTGTCAAAAATACGTAGATATTTGTGCTTTATAAACAATATGATAATAAATTATTCTAAAATCTCAAAGCATAAAATTCATAGTACCACTTAACCCACAGTGACAGGAGCTACAATAACCTTGTAGCTACAGTAACATTTGGTAGTTTCTTACATGTAATTTTCTCTTGAACAAAACACTCTACTTTCTATTTCAAGCATTAGTAGTAAATGTTCTTAGTTGTAGTTTATTAGTCATTGAGGTAAAGATTCCTTCCGGTACAGTTTCAGGTATTTCAGGAATCTTGGAATTTGTGCCACACCTTTCCAAGCACTTTTTTTTTTCTTAGACAGAGTCTTACTACTAGTCCAGGCTGATCTTGAACTCACCCAGTAACCAAGGATGGCTCAAACTCATGGTGATCCTCCTGCCTCAGCCTCTCAAGTGTTGGAGTTGCAGGTGTGCACCAATTCTGCATCAGCTACTTCATCTTATAGACTAAGCCATGAGATGTGTGCTGTCATGATCCACATTTCACCGACAAAACAAAATCCAAGCAGTGAAGGGAATGGCCGAGGCCACAGGACAGGGCACTGGGGTCAGAGAGGCGGACCGAGCTAGTAAGAAGGAAGACAGAGCTCCTGGAGCCAAGGTACTGTCTACAACTGAGGCTCCAAATGACCCCTCCAAGTGCTCTCGTGAGGAACTCAGTGAGTTCCCCAACAAGGGCCAGACCACAGCTGGGGACAGCGGTCTCCCAAAGCCAAACCTGGCCAGCTGGCAGAGCATCAGTGAGGACATCAGCACAGCAAGCACAGGAAACTTCATTACCTCGTCTTTCCCACGAACTCCCCAGGGCACCGTTGCTGGCACTGCTGCAGGTTCTGACTCACACTCCCTTGGCAATCTGGGGACACAGTGGGAGGCCAGCCTAACCCAGATGCCACCCCCCAAAGGCCTGCTGAGTCCCTCACCACGTCTTTGTCTTTGTTATGTCACTCATGATTATCTTTTATAGATTAGAATTCAACCCAGGCTTTATGCATGATACAGAAGACCTTAAACAGATGACCTACTCACCACCAGTCTGATAAGCTCTAATGTGGATTTAATGTCTACTATGCTCCAAAATCAGTGCTAGGGTTGCCTGTGACCTGTACATCTGCATACATGACAGACACAAGCGTGGTATTCGATTCGTGGATAACAGCACCAGGGGCACAGAACCTGGAATCAGACCCCAGCACAGGAGTGGAGCTCCCTGCAGCCCCCGTGTCCGGAGACACTCCACAAGGAGGGAGCAGAGTACAGCTCCATGAGGACACCATCAGGCCCAGGAAGCGGGAAGAAACCAGTGGGTGGGGCCAAGGGAAGCCTTGAGGTCCTAGGTGCAGGAAGGGGCACCAGGATGCTGCCCAGTGCTGCAGGAGACCCCCACAGGGCCCCAGCTCCTGGCCAAGGTGCATTAGGAGCAAACGCGGATGCGGGCATCAGTGAACAGAGGCAGGCAAACAGAAGGTTTAGCCACAGTGAATGTGGCACTTTTCATAGAGTGAAAATCTGTTTTCTGTCACCACAATGGACGATGCTGTGCTTTTAAAGTGAACCTTAAAGTTTTATTTTGTTTTAATTTCAGTCACAGTTGTATACACCTGTCAGCTACAGCTCTCCATCATCTGAGGGCACTGGGTGCTCATTCCTTTAGCACCTCTGAATTATTCCTGCCTAATTAGACCACTTTGTTGAAACTCAGATTTTTCTACAGATAAAAGGTGCAAGGGATTTCTTTTGCCATGTAACATTTTAAAGCAGTATTTTCTGAAAGGCATTATTATTCTGTATCCATATTGCATTCTGTCCAGAATACATTAATATTTTCTTTGTTACCATCTTATTTTCTTTTCAAGATACATTTTGGCATGGTAAAAATAAGACCTGATTCTAAAAACTTGCAAAACAAACCCAAATAAGATTATTGAACACATGCATTTCTATATATGGGAAACGACTAATTCAATACAAGCTGAGTATCCCTAGTAATCCCCAAACCTGAAGGCTGAATTTCTTTAAAATTTGGAACTTCTTGACCAATGTGTGGATGGCACAAGTGGAAAATTCCACACTCAGTGTCATGCCATAGTTCGCAGGAAAAACACAGGAACTCTAAAATATTGCATAAAATATCCTCAGGTTATGTGTATAAGGTGCCTATGAAGCATCAATCAATCTCATGTTTACACTGCATTCCATCCCCAAGATATCTCATTACATTTGTAAGAACATTCTAAAAAACGGAACCAGAAATCTGAAACACTGCTGGTTCCGAGCCTTGTGGAGGTGAAGCACCCTACCCTTCTACTACCTGCAGAGGCAAATGGGAAGGCATCTGCGCCGGTGTAAACCAAGTGGAAAGCAACCGCAAAGGAGCATGGGAATGTCCATCGGTCTGAACCCAGAGCTGAGCAGCCACCACTGCCTGTGTGGCTGTGTCTCCATGACTTGTCATTGTGCTTTCCTTGTTCATTCATTCAGCAGGCGTGCAGTGGGTGCCTGGCCATAAGGTGGGTGAAGTTTTAAGGGTGCGCAGAGCACACATTGCTCCAGCATCCTGGTTAGGGGCTGCCATGCATTGTAGAACACTGCATGCTTCCTTCCACCTTGGCTCTCTCCTTTCTGTTGCCAAGCACCTCAGCATTCTGGAGGCAGAGACCCACGTTTCCCTGCCTTCGAGGACCGTCTCTGACTCTCTTAATCCACAGCCCATGCCCTTTCTGTGTCTGACAGCCTTACCCCTGAACCCCACTCTGCACACACAGAGGAAAGCCTCACAGTGGAGAGGACAGGGAGCAGGGAGGGCTTTCTGCAAAGATCCTCTGCTTCTCTGTGCTCAGCCAGCTGTAGCCAGTATAAACTCTGTTACTAGGCAACCACAGGGCATCTGTGGAAAACACACCAGGTCTGTAGGACCAGTGCCTCAACACTGCACACTGTAACAAAACTACATGTGATTGTAAAATATTAATTCAATATTTAGGGAATGCTTTCCTTTAAGGCTCCCTTTTAATACATTTCACAATATTGGTGGAAAGAATAACTGTGTTCCACTGATTGGCATGCTTTCAAATGTATTTGAACATTTGGTTGTAACATAGGATGTAAAATATTTCTAGAAGTGGATTCACTAAGCTTGTTTATTTATACTATCTTAGTATTTAGTGATTCATAGGGTAGGAGACTGATAAAAACTGGCAAAATGTTCATACAAATTTGTTACTATATGATCTGTCAAACTGGATCTTGTTTGTTTTTGTTTTTTGGCCAAGAACAATGAGCCCAGTATCTGTGCTCAAAGAGAACTCTGAATATGGGGAACTTCACATGCAGGGATCTCTCCATCAAACCCAGGGTCTGTTACTGTCTATTACAGAAATCTTCTTCTTAGTCAAAACCCAGCCAGAGCCCTCTTCCTCCCTGCCTGACCTGCTGAGCAAAATTAGACTGAGCCTTGCTCTCTCCGCGCTCTGGTGTGCGCACTGCGGCGTGTGCGTATCCAGCAAGTCCTCCAGCCCGGCTGTGTCTCCTCTGTCCTTGGCTGTTCATGGGCTCGGCTTCAGTGCCCACATCTCGAGTGACGAGTTACTGAGTTACTGAAATTCCACTCTTCCCCCAGTTTCCTTCCCAATATTATAATTTGGAGCAAAGAGGGCATCCAGCAAACACTTTTTGGAACTTAAGTGAATGAAACATAGTTAAAGCTCTGAAACACTCCATAGTGAATTAGCTTGAAAATTATCCCCAGCAGCCTATCATCACACACTCCTTACATTTTGAGGGAAGACACGAATTGGAAACAATCTCATTTCCAGAAACATTTGCCACCCCAAATTTAGTCATTCATTATCTTAACTCTCTTGGGCACTTATGGAAAACCATCATTGTAACAATCAGGATCATGGAGACATAATTTTCCTTTGTAAAATGGAAGAAGAAACGTTTTGAAAAGATAAAGCAAAAATAATCACAGAATATTAGCTTACAACACTTTCTCAAGCAAATAAAGGAGCTTCAGTTGCAAGCGCCATTTGGGTTGAAGCTATAGTGGAGGTTCAAGAAGGAAACTGAATGACTTACCCTGATTCTTTGGAACTAACGCCTTTGGGGAGATTCCAAAAACATGGCCATTGATGGGCCCCTAAGCAACAAGGTACCTAAGGAAATATAAGCCCGAAGGCTGAAGCGGTCACTGGCTGAAGAAATCTGCACTAGCACGAGGTTGAGGGTGTGTGGCAGCGGTGAAGGACCATGCAGGGTTTGAAGCGGGCATGTGGGCAGATTTGGAAACAGGAAGTGGAGGGAGACACTTCAAGCAGAGGAGGGACAAACCCTAAAACAGAGGAACAGAAGTTCTTTGGGGCCAAGGAGCACCCTAATGTAGTGGGAGAAGAAGACCTGTCCGATCCAGGGTACGCGGAACAGTGTAAAGTGGTTAAAATGAAGCATCTGCTCACTGAAGAAAAGTAGTTTTTCATCTACAAGAACGATGGGTTGGAAAGCGGAGAGAGCCAGGGGCTGAGAGATCAATGGGAAGATGAGGTCAGAGGTCATCACCAGGATGCTCCTCCTGCCATCAGTCACAGCAAGCACCTTTGTGGGGTCACCCAGAGCTAATCACGTGCCGGCGACGGGCAGCCACTTCTTCAGGAGGCCTCAATGTGGTGTTATCCGTTTCAGTGGTGAACACTGGCCTGCACAAATGCACTGGACGGTAAATGTGATGGGGAGGCCTGAGACTCTGGGCACAGAGAAAACACCTGTCTGTCACACACTTGCTATGCTATTAGCTTATACCCGTGTAGCTGTGTAACATGCAGTCAGGATCACAAAGCTGAGATTCTTAGCCGGGCATGGCGGTGCACAGCTGTGATCTCAGCACCTCGGGAGGCTCAGCAGGATCACAAGTTGGAGCGAGCCTGGGGAACTTAGCAAGGTCCTGCCTCCGAATCAGACAGATAGACAGATGATGATGATAGATGATGGACAGACAGATAGACAGATAGATGACAGGTAGACAGACTGATAGATAAGAGTTGTTAATACCTCAGACCTGTATTGAGCCAATTTATGTTATTTTCTGCAGCCCACAGGCAGGTGACACTCCACACTCTCACTATGTATGATCTCTGTTCTGCATAATACAGTGATAGTCCCCAAAGGTTCTGAAATACTGTTACTGGAAAAGGTACCCACTGTCATAGCTTGGTCTGTAGAACATAACTTTGAAAAGATTTTCATAATGCTAATTTTTCTACAATGGGAGAAATGTTCATGTTTTTCATTGGCAAACTCCATTAGGGGAAACCATGTATGGAGATAAAAATCAAGACCACTATAGTATTTTTCACTCTGAACTGATGGAATTTTATGAGAAATGCTTTGCATGTAAGTAAAGTGATTTTAGGGTTAAAGTAACATATTCATATGAACAAAATGATGAATTCGGGTTAATATCCTCAAATACCTTTTGCACCAAACATGACAGCATTTTGTGAAATATACAGTTCACTCATTGGCTCACATGAGCTCCTGAAGAATCAAAAAGAAGGAAAACAAAGATGCAGAAGATTGACAACTAACGTTTTCACAGGCAGTTGGGAGTTTTCCTATTTTCATCAATGTATGTTTGCAGTACACAGTGTCTCCATCCTGTGTGAGAAGTCAGTGGCTACATCCCCGGCACTTCCTCATCCCTTCCCCTCCTTTCCTCTTCGCTCCCCCATGCTCAGCCCCTTCCCTTGGGGGAAAGGTCTGTCTCTGCTTCCTACCACTCACCTTCACTTTACCTCTTGTTTATAATTTGGGTTTTTCTTATAAGAGAAACCATGCGATGTTCAAACTTCTGTATCCGCTTTGTTTCTCTCATTATTACACACAGCTTAAGGATGAAAAAACAGCTTCAGGACATGAGAATCATCTAAATCCAGTAGATGAAAAGTCTTCTTTCCCCGTTTTAGAAAATAGTAGTTTAAATTGTTATTTTTAGAGAGTGACTTGGCTGGTTTCCAATTTGGGCAGAACATTTAATTTGAAAAATTTCTATTCTCTGGAATGTTAATTGTCTTTTGACTCAATACTTTTAAGCATATACAAGATAACGTAAAATTATCTTCAATTTGTTTGGATCCAAACTTGATAAAATAGTTAAAAAAAAAAGGAGTGTGCCATGAAATTATTAATGTCATGATTGCTCCTTTGTGCATTGCTACTAAATTCTAGATTTTCAAATTTATACACGATTTTCTACTGTATTCTTTCAAAGGAAAAGTATCACCCACACTCATATGGCAGAGATTTAATTCCCCCAATCTTTCGGCAAAGCCCCTAACTTCCCAGCTTCCACTATCTGCCACTGTAAAAGGCACCATCAGTCTCGTGGATTCAGCAGTGACATTGCCTAGAAGACACACGGAACCATGTGAAAGCTCATCAGGTACGTTACTGGGATGGACATGGTACCACACGCACACAAGGTGTGGCCTCTTGGCACTGAATTTCCTTGGCAGCTCGCATCTGCTACTTATAAAACTTAAAAACTAGACAATGATTTTTTATCAGTTTCTGATATTTTGTCATGTCATATGGGGCATGCAGAATATTAGGGTTTAATATTTTAAAGTGCTCAGGGTTATTTAGTGATGGTTTCATCTTGCATTTGATTTGATTTTGTTTGTTTTCCTTCAGGACAATATTTCAAGTGGAAATTAAACCATAATCTTTTACTAAAATTAATGCCTGTCTTCCGGATAAGTTAGCATACATCAGGAAACTGTGGCATATGACTCTTAATTGGTACCTCAGAACTACTCTGTAGCATGCTTTCTATTTAATTAATAACACCTCTAAGACAGAATTTGCTTAAAACACAAATTAGTATTCACATCTCAGGGACCATTTAATCCTTTAAATGTAGTTAGGAAAAAGGAGACAAATGTAGAAGAACCAGATATTCAGAAAATAAACAACTGGTGAGAGAATGTGTTTCCTCCCGCTGCTGTGCCTCACTGCAGAGAACAGGATCGGTGTGCTCTGGCAAGTCATCAATAAATGATCAAGCAATGTGGAGCTATGATCGTTCAGTTATAAATAATGTGCCCTTCTATGCAACTGGCCTACATTTTGCTCTCGGTGCAAACTGAATTGGCTCTCCAGAACCTACAGCAGGGAGGAGTCTGGACAGAGGAGGATATGTTGGTGTGGGCATAAGGGCTGGAACGAGCCCGGAGGGAAAGCACAGTGATTTCTCGTGTACAAAGCACAGGGAACTCCCTGAGGACTGCTCTTCTGTCCAAAGTACTTATCAGAAAGAGAACACAGACTAAGAGTTTTGAATTCAACATTTATGCCAAACCCTTGAGCTGCTTTAACCTTCTGCTTTTACTTTGTGCACTAAGCCCTTTCTCTTCGAAATCCAGTTATGAACCTGGAGTGTCCTCCATCCCTCTGCTGATGGTGCACAGGACGGTGACCATCGCGTGCGCCGTCGGTGCCCTCTTGGTGTGGGCCGTCTCAGGTGTCCATCGCCAGAGAGGCCTCTTGACCCGACACCACCCCCGCAGCTGTCCAACACAGACACAGGATGAGTCCAGACTTCCAAATGCCCACCTTACCTACACCGCCGCTATGGCGAGAAGATAGAGCAGCCTCATAGACGGCGTTAGCGCCTACACATACCAAAGGAAGACCCTTTCTTCCTGTTAGTAAATGGTGTAATTTAGATACATTTTTTGGCCTATTTTCAAAGTGCACAGAGGAGACTGGGCTCCGAGCAGAGCTCAGTTGAGACAGAGGAAGCACAATGGACAGCTCTGGCAACACATCTGCGCCGGAACAATGCCCTCATTGAGCGAGCTTGCTGCAGCTCGGAGCGGGACGCCGCGGCTCTGCCGATGAAAGGGCGCCACTCCGAGGCAGAGGCAGGGCTTGCTCTGCTGCTCGGGGACTGTAGGTCAAGCGCTGTCCTTTTCTTGGAGATGCATCTGCTTACATATGCAAATTAAGATAGCTGCAGATTAAGTAGCAGCAAGTTAAGTAAGTAACTCAGGCCCTTGAGAAGATAAGTGTTTGATAGTACATGAAAATATATTTAATACCCCGGAACTCAGGTAGAACAGAGTTTATATGGTATATGTGTAAAACTCCTCATTCACTTGGCTTTCCCCTCAGTGACAGCACAGATGTGCATAACTCACCCAGCCTTCTCGGCAGCCCAGACAGGGGCTACGCAGGCGACACACGGCAGAACGGCACAGTCACAAACGCCCCAGATATTTCAGTTCTCTTATGCTGTGAGGGATATTTCACTTCTCAGGTTTACCTCAGTGTTTTGTACTGTTATTTTATAGAGGACAATGAGTGTAAATCACCATCCCTATACTATATTCCCATCCTTTGAGACCTCTTTGATCATAATTAGTATACTGTCCTAATGTATAATTTATAAGTCATAATTTGTTATTTCATGTTAATTTGTGAACTAGTTTTCCATGGGGAATCTTTCCATATATATGTTTTCATGTACTAATTTGTATTTAATTTATTACCAGAATTACTCAAGATATTGAAACAAAAATATGGAAAAAGTCACATACTCACTAGTTAAAAGTAACTTCCTGAATTAGTTATTGGAGAATAAATAAGTATTGTATCATCAAATGCTTTTGATAAAGAAGTTTTCAGTTAGTTTGATTTAGGAATGTTAAAAGATCTACATGGTTTATAGTCAGAAGCAAAAATTTCATCATATTAAGTTGAGAATTTTGAAACTGTTGCTCAGCACTCTCAGAATACATTTTCAATTTGTGTCATGACTATTCCTACAATTTAAAAGTGTTATTATACATGTTAAGATTGTTAAAAGGAACAGGTAAAATTTCTCAGTGCAATTCTAATGCAATGGATCCTTTCTACAATCATTTCACCAGGTCATCAATGAAGTGATTTAAGATTTCCACATCTTTTAAAAAATTTTTTAACATTTTATTTTTAAATTTTTTGTGGTCTATTTTCGAAAGCCATAGCCCCTGAGTAAAACTTTGAACAAATGGCAACTGAAGGACATTCTATAAGTAGTTGAGCAGCATTCCTGAAAGCTGGCACTTCTAGGTGTCCCCCAGTGGTGTACATTACATAGCACCTCCTTTTTCTCTTTAAGTTGGTTGGCACGGTTCAGGCTCACACGGTGACCTCGCTCACTGCAGGGAGCATGTGTCTGTACAGGACACACTTGACCCTCTTCCTGCCCTGTTCCCATGCCCTCAGTTCAAAGCCCACCCCCTCCCACTCATAAAGCCTGGTTTTTATTTTATCCTTCTTTTCATGTCTCTCTTTCCCTTGCTTCCATTCCCCTCCCTCCCGATTTCCCTTTTCCTTTTGAACAATTTCTTCCTGTTGCACAATATCCATTGTATATTTATGTTCTTATTTACATTTTCAGTTTCTCACAGCAGAGATAGCACGATATTTCCACATCTTTTTGCATCAGTTCTTTAGGATCCTCTGGGGCCCTCTCTTGGTTTCCAGCTCTCCAGGCAGAGCAGCTCTGCTCTGGTGATACTAGGGTTACCAGGTCAGGACCAGCCTTGGAGAGCCTCAGGCCACACTTTGATGTGGCACTCTCTCACTCCGCTTAGCTGTTCAGTCCTCTTCCTGACTGAGCATTCTGAGTAGCAAACACCCACGTGGAGCATTTACCTCGGGCCCAGAGATATTATATAATCTTCATGCACAGAAATATGGCCATATGCACTTCAAACTCCTTCCCCAAACAGTGGAGCGGCTCCTGGGGCTGACGACATGAGGTTGGTCTAACACAAGTCAGTTCATTTGTAAGTCAGCCTGAGACAGGGTGCTGTAGTTGTCTGATATGCTATCTTAGAGATGATTTGAGCTGCATATTCTAAGCACTACAGCTCTTCTGTGATGATGGTTTCTGAGTGCACCCCATTTTACAGTCATTTCTACAACTTTGTCTAACAGGATACCTTAATTGCATCATTTCCTTCAAAAAATACATAGTAATCTGAGAACTGTAGAGAAATACAAAAGCAAAGAATGCACATTTCTATTTCCAACATATGTATAAAATGACATTTTGTTTACATGTTATCATTTTTCTTTCTGTATTTTTCATATGTATAATTGTTCTAGAAATAAGAATATCATTCTTGCTTATCCATAATTTATGGCTATTCTAAGTTTAAAATATTGGGAAATTAATGGGCTATAATACTTATGAGTTTCACCTCTTGCACAGTGGGACATTAGGCATTTAAGAGATGCCAGGGATTCTCAGCTGCAGAGCTATGGTAAACCATCCTGAGGAGTTTGATCTCTTTGCATATGGGAAAACTTCCTCAGGGTACCCATCACCTTCATTTTGAGCTCATTAGGAATCCTACACAGAAGCTTTGAGGGATGGAAGGATGGTCTTCATGTGCCTAGGAAAAGTGTGCTTGCATTCTTTTACCAGCGAAGTGGTACCCTAACTGTAATCAATATAATAATTGATCCTAATCACATAGTAGACAGCTCTTCATGGTTTACTGAGTGGATCCCCAGACATCTTGCCTTTGATTGGTTCTGTCCAGGATTGTGCTGGCGACCTTTGAGGTAGGGCCACATCACCAGATTCCTAATACCCTGCGGACTCTGTGCACCTGACCTTCAGTTGGTGACCTGGGTTGTCCTGGCTTTACCAAGGCTATGAGAGCAGCTGATCCAGGGCTAGCTGTGTCTGAAGGAATTTACTTCCAGTGAAGACCAATGAGCAGTTGAAGACAAGGCTTCTGCCCTCAGCCTCAGCTCCAAGTAGCCCAATTTGCCTCCTTCCTTTATGGACATTGGACCCCTCACCATGTCCCCCCAGTTCTTCTTGGTAGCTGGTAACTTTCTGCACATGAATTCTATCTCCACTTTGTTGAAAGAGCCTTTACCTAAGGTACTCTTCACAGTTCATGTACAGGAACACCCTTCACCTCCTGTCATGGCACCCCGCCCTCTTGTCCCCAAGGTTTCCACCTCTGCATACATCCTTCCAAAAGATGTCCCTGACCAGCCCAGCCTACCAGTGTCTTCCTTCTCCAAACTCACTCCTCACCCAAGCAGCTTCTACCATGCTTTAAACTATCCCATGTTCTGTAAAGAGTCTGTTTTTACCCATTTCTCTACCATCTGATGCAATCTAAAAGCAAAATCCCATAAATCAAGGAAAATTGTAAAGATTACAGGAAAAGAGGGCTCTTGGGAGTAAGAATCAAAAGACCAAACTAGGCCAATGTAGCTTTCACTTGGGCTTCTGCACTTCCTGTCTTGCAATCAAAGAGCAGAGCACAACATCTGTGCTCTTTGCTACAAGGATGTCTTTCCTTGATTTGGTTCTCACAGCAATTCCTACCCTGAAATGTTAGACTTTGCACCTAGGAGAACAGTGTCCTCAGAAGTATTCACCCATAGGGCTGGGGATATAGCTCAGTGGAATAAGCGCTTGCCTAGCAAGCGCAGGGTCCTAAGTTTGATCCCCAGTACCGCAAAAAAAAAAAAAAGAAGTATTCACCCACTGAATCCTGTGCCAGGATTTCTGTGGTGTATTATAAAAATTGATGATGTGTTCTTAATACAAACTGAGGGCAGAAGGTGAGCTCCCCTTCAGGGAGGGTCCTCTCTGGCAGGGTTCAAGGCAGTCTAACACATCTGAGGAGTTCTTGGCTCCCAACAGGTGGGCTGCAAATCCCCTGTCCAACTTGCCCTGTACCACATTTGCTACCTGCAAATCTCATCATCTCTTGATAGGCACACATCAGCTGATCTTCTTGGCTCTGTGTCATTGTGCTTTCTCTGTGATGGCCATGCATTCAACAGCTTGTGTGGTGCAGAATGATTCCTAGGGCCGAGTTAGTGCACAGCTAGCGCATGGGGAAGTCAATGCATGATAATTCTTATCCTTGTCAGTAATCTTGAGTATCCATTGTTTTAACCATCATTTCGTAATGGTCTAGTTAACAGAAAATTATTTTCCTACAGATATCCTGATGGGAAACATTTATTTACTGTTAGCAGACTAACTCTATTCATGTAGTTAAGTGAATGTCTCAGCAATTTAGGACTAGGCTCCTAGAGAGAGATGCACATTTCTATATCTCTTTTTCTTCCCAATACTGTGTTGTCCTCCTCTCTCTTGTTTTGGTTTTTTGTACACAGCTCCTCCATGCATGTATCGTATGTATATTCTGTGAAGATGGTCTCTCTCACCAGCTGAGGTGGCTGAAGGGCTTTCTTGTTTTGTGAACGCAGCATCTGGAGCTTTTTGGAGGCAGAGAGCTATTCTGGTTGTCAGCCTGAGCTAAACCCGAATGCAGAATCATATCTCTGCCTGCTGGCCATGTGTGGACTGGCCCAGTCTCTTCTATTACACACAGACCTACGGAACACAGACAAAAAGGCCCAAGGAAAGGCCCAGGAAGTTGCTTTGTCTCTTTTCTCTGTGCTTTGAATGCCAGAAAAAAAGAATAGGGTGAAAGCAAAAGTGTTGACCCATAACCTTCTACTTTTCTGACCTCTATGGGCCAACTCAAACCCGGGGGAAGACTCTTGTGACCCACAGGGGAAAGGAAGGCACAGAGCCATGGTTCAAATCTGCTCTGCATTTGGAAAACATGCAGAGCTCACTGGAGCGGTTGGGATGGGCAAGGTGATGAGCAGATCTTATGTATTTATATGTAATTCACTGTCTTCTGAGATTTAGACCTAAAACTAATGAGAACATCCAATTCCTCTTGTCCCTCAGTTTGACCCGGCAGCTGAGAGTCAGGAGGTACTTTAACAGGTAAATCCAGCACACACGATGAGTTCAGGCTTTAGCAAATCCTCAATAGTTATTTTTCTCAATTTTACACCATAAAGATGTGGTTTGCTACCTGCTATTTTCTGTATGACCCAGTGTGCTGTTGTAATGCTCAGTTACCACGCAAGGTGCTAAGTAACCTTGCAGGCATCAGGGAGTGTGCCTGCAGTCCTTGAATTGACATTGACATGGAAGGACCTGAGACCCATAAGATTAAGTGCAATAAATCAGACATGCAGCACAAATATCAGGTGGTTTCCCTGGTGTGAGAAACACAAAGTACAAATATAACAAAGAGCAAAATGAAAGGTAGAAAATAGGAAGTAGGGAGATAGGTCTTCTGCAGATGGGAAGTGCACCAGGAGGTGGGGCTAGGGGAGCGGGAAGGAGGGGGAAAGAGTGGAACAGGGATTGATACATGTTACGGATGTGAACAAGCTACCCTTGGGGACTGTAATGCCTGTGGGCTGTGAACGTGTACTGCTAAGTAATAAAATCAGAAAGAGTAAAGCAGAAATGCTCGCTCTCTATTTTGCTGTGTGACTGTGTTGTGAAATCCACATGGTAGAAATTTCATAGGTTTCTTAGTTTTAAATATATGGAGCAGATAGCATTTACTTATTAACTAATCAACTGAGTAAAGAAATAGTGATTCAGTATTCACATGTGCTAAACAACGGGAATCCATCTAAAATTTGATGAGATTAAAAGTTTGACTGACAACAATGATTTTGTAATATTGAGCAGAATTCACCAGAAAGAAAAAGAGGGAAGGTGGAGAGGTCAGACAGGCATTGGTCACCTTGTTTCAGGGAGATGTGTGTGGTCTGAGTGACTTAGTCTAACTGTGAGGTGGTATGCCTGATAAGAGAAAGAGCAGGTCATGCAGATCATGCCTTGAAAGAACACTGAAAATTACATAACATGTAAACACCTATACGACATATATAAACAAGAGCAAAAATTGTGTGAAATCTCAACCACAGGTTAGTGAAAAATAATGGTGCTCTTAATAGAATTGACGATAGATTTTTTTCTGGGTGGTACTAAGAATTGAACTTGGAATCTCATATTGGTTAGGCAGGCACTGCATCATTGGACTAAATCCCTGGCCCCTTTGATGGTAGATTTTTGGATATGATTGATAACTTTTCAGTCTGTGAAATCTGAACTGACAACAGAAATGCTAGACACAATGGGAAATTAAGACAGAAGTTTAAAATGGAGTCAGCGTAGACAGTGTCAGTGTCAGAGTGAAGCAGAAGGTAAATGTTTATTTAATTATTTGTTATTAAATGTTACTTGAACTTAAATGTTTATTATTAAATGTTATTTAAATGATAGAATAAAACAAAGTCATAAAATATTAACCGATAATTTTATTATAATAGATATTAAACCGTGAGGCAGTAAATCCAGCATTAATGAAATCAGTAGTTGAAGTCATCGGAGCACAGGGTCCAAGAAATGGAAGGACTTTATAAGTGACCCCAAATATAATGCAGAGAAAGGGGTGCTGCCCCTCAAGCAGAGGATGCATGCTGGGGCGTGCCTTAACTGGAAGGTGGGGACATTTGGAAGCCAAGGGGAGTCATCAGGATCATCTTGCAGGTACTTAGCAGGGCACCTCCTGGTTGTGCTGTTCTCACCAAGTTTCCTGCCCTGCTCTAAAGTCAGGGGTGTGGAACTCTGCCTTTCAGAGTGCAGCAAAGAGCTGTGCATGAACAGTGCCGGTGCCATGATCAAGTTCAATCAAATGAGGCTATTTTAGTGCTAGCTCAAGAAAAAAGATTCAATCCAACATGCTATTCACACAGCACTTATATTTTTTCTCTTGTGTCAAAGTTAACAAATTTCTAAGACACCCCTCAGCTGGACAGACTGTTTTCAGTCTGCATGCACCAGAATCTGTTCACTTGCTTTCCCAAGTGCTGAGCTATGCAGCATCTCTGTACGCTAGGACAGCTGAATGGAAAGTAAATCCCAGCCCTGTTCCCACTGAGAAGAGGTAAGGGAATACAATTAAATGAGCAGAACTCCAAACAGTGATAGGACAGACAAAACACTGGCCGGAGTGAGAACTCAGTGGGGGAGGGGCAGGCATTTTTGTTCATATTTGGGCTGACCCTTGTGGCCTTAGTTACTTTTCCTATTGCTGAGACAAAACGCTGGACACTGAAAGTTAAGAGATGAAAGGCTTACTGCAGCTCACAGCTTGTTGAGGTTCCGTCCACAGTCTGCTGGCTCCCTAGCAGAGCAACATGGCAGAGGGGCACTGTGGAGGAGAATCAGTCCGTGGCAGGGCGGGCTGCAGGCACTGAGCAGCATCAGAGTGAGCGTCCTCTTCTGCTTTATCCCATCCAGGCTATAAACCTTCGGGGCGAAGCCGTTTACTCTGAGGGTGGGGCTTCAATGAACACACCCAGATCTATGCTAAACCAATCTAGTGGACTAACCCAACACCACCCCTCAATCCCAGTGTCATATCCTAAATCTAGCCAGCTCTGACAAGCCCCATCTATGAGCATGTGAGATTTTGGAAGGACATCTGGACTCAAGTCATAATACCTTGGCAGCAGAAATAGCTGTAAGGGAATAGGAGGTCCACAGGAACACCGAGCACATGGGGGAAAGGGTCACATAGGTTGCACTGTGCCTGGAGAACAATCAATACTTTGAGTTTATGAAATCCTAGATTAAAGACCGGGTTTACCAGGAACAGCGTGAGACTGTAGGGAAGGAGGACAGAGAGACAGAGAGTGGAAGGAAAAATTGGAAAGCCACAGAGGAGTGAGTGAGTGTGTGTGTGTGTGTGTGTGTGTGTGTGTGCGTGTGTGCGTGTTGAGAACCTGCAAGAGCAGAGTGAGAGGAGGGGACAGTTCTCCAGTCTTTTGCCTATTTTGATGCAGTCCTGTCTTCCTTTGCAATTCAGGCAAACCTCAACTCTGTCAGTTCTGCAAGGAGAAATAATGCCTGTGCTCCTCCAGGAGTTGGGTGTTGGCCCTGTCCACACTGGCTTCTGGGTGGTTTTGGGCACGTTGCTCAACTTCCCACAACTATAAAATTTTTACAGGACAGCAAGTCTCTTTCAAGAATGTGAGGATTGAGTGAGCTAAGTGATGCGCATTGTGTGTCACACTACATTCCATCAGAATTTATACAGTTACCTATCCAGCTTCCCATCAGGTGTGTTAAGGAGTCCTCTCTCTGGCTTTCACATCAGCAGCATGACCCTGCACAGTCCCGGATGTGGAGACGTAGTCTGTGCCGTAAGGGTGGTGCTCTGTCCCTGGAGCCATGTTGCAGGAGGCTCACCTCACTGGGCTTCGCTTAGGGACCATTCCTCGGGTCTCTGTGTGTGATTTAACATGTGCTACCTGCTCTGCTCTTCCACAGGAAGATCCGCAAGGAAGAAGTTCTTCCCGTCCTGGAGGAAAACCTTGCTCTGGGTACAAAAATCCCATTTTACCATTGAAGTTGATCTGTTTATGAGAAAATATGGCAGAACAGTTTTCCCCATTTGCTCCTCCTTTTTTGGAATCTCACTCATGCATTTGATTCATTTTGGTTTCACCGTGTGCATGGAGGTGCAGGGGCTTTTAAATTGAAAAGATATATTCCCGTTTTAGCCTTGTACTACAAGCCACAAGCAAAGTCTCTTCCTCCTGACCTAAGAGAGTCCATAAAATTTTATGAAATCATAAGTCACAGGTTCAGTCAATATCGGTGACCTTACAGAAATTCAGAGCTTTCTTTTTACCTGTTTCTTGGGAGAATGAAAAAGGTCACCCACAATGAAATTCATAAACCAATAGCAAGCAAGGTGAAAAGCGCTATGTCAGTGCTCATCAATGAAGTGGTGCAGTCACGACAAATGACCACATCACACTGGGCATGGAAGTCGGGAGGTGACTGTGTCATTACAGTAAAGAGAAGCACAATGAGCACAAATGCTGAAGACACAGTTACTCCTGTCGCCCAACTAATCACGCAAAATGAGAAAGCCCACTTTCGTTTCTTAAGAGTAAAACACATAATTTTGGTTTACCTTTGTGCAGAGGCTGTAAGAAAACAAAGAGAAAGATCCTTAATGATACATAAGTGTTTGTGCACACACACAGGTATAAAATGCATGCAACCTTATAGATAGATGGACATGTGCAAGTATGTGTAATACCATTTGTACACATGTATACATACAACACAAGCACGCGGAACACATGCACATGGTGATGTTCCTGCTGCCCTCCCCTTCTCAGGGACCACCCTCTCCCACTGTAGGGTCTCCCTGGCTCTGGAGCAGACTGTGAGGAAGAAGGGGCTGTGAGAACCTGTATGTGACTGCATACATAGTGTGGGTTTCCTGTGGCATGCGTAGGTGCGGCTACCACAGGGCAGAGTTGAGACACAAAGCCAGGTTTGTGTGATTTTGGATGCCTGTCTCTCGGTGCCATTACTCTCCACACCTGTGGAAGACAAAATCAGTCTGTATTATGGAGGAAGGAACATTGTGCTTTAAATGGTAACATCATCCACTGAGTGAGAGGGAGGCAATCAAGCACTAGAGCCACCTATTTATCCTCCAGCGACAGGTTCTATCAGCAGAGGAGTTAACCCCTAGGAGCCATAAGCCTTGGATTTAAAGGAAAGGAGAAACTGAAACTCATCTCATTCATCATTTCACAATACACAGGACATAATTTATACACCTACAGGTCCTGTACCATTTAGGGAATCAAATTAATGTATGGACACACTTCTTGAATGATGCACACATATAAAACTTCATGCTTCAGGATAATCCAGAAACACATTTGATGATCTCAGCATCCAAACATCACCTTAAGGAAACAATGCTAGGGGAAAAGGTGTTTGGTGTGCACAACAATTGATTTAGATATATATCTATCTCTGTAGTAAAATTTTAAAATGGATTAAAGATTTAAATATAGAAACAGAAACACTGAATTTGCTGCAATATGAAATAGGTAAAATTCTGAAACATAGGTATGGTCAAGGACTTTCAGAACAGAGTCAACTGCATGGGAAATAGTATGGAGAGTTAGCTTAGGGGATTGCATTGAATTTAAACACTTATACATAGCAGAGGAAACAACCAATAGGGTGAAGGGTCGACCTAGAGAATGGCAAAAGAATTTTTGCCAGCTTCTCCTAGGACTGAGAACTGATATCTAGAATTTATAAAGAACTTAAAAAATTATACCTCTAAAATAAATGATCTAATGAAAAATGGGTAATCAAAATTCATATATACCACTCGGAATAAGAAATATGAAGCCTAATAAGCACATTGAAAATATTGAGCATCTTCGGCCTTTAGAGAAATGCAAATCTAGACACTTAAGAGTCCGTCTGACTCATGAGAGAATGACCATCATACAGGACTCACTGGAGGGTTCCTGCCACCCAGAAGGACCTAGAGTGTGCCAAGGAGCTGACCTCTGCCTATTGACTTTTCTCATTTAAGAAATAATATTTTAATATTAAAGTGCAACACTTATTAGAAGAGTTTAGCATATGGTTTCATTAAAATTTTAAGTCATTTAATTATAAAACATCTTAGTAAAGAAATAGAATTCTTCTAGTCCTAGAATAGTTTTTGTTTTTTTTTAACTTTTTTATTTTAAAGAATAAAAATTAAAAAAAAAACATTCAAATGATACAGAATTTCAAAACAAGATGACAGGAAATCAACAGTGGTTGTTATATTGCATATTATTATCTTCAAAATAGTTGTTCAGATTACCAGATATAAGCATGAAAAATTGGTCAAAAAATTAAGCAATAACTCTTCCTTTCAGTAAACCAACAGAAATTAGGAGTACAATTATCTTAGCGATCTTGTGTATGTGTATCTTTCTTTCCTTTTCTTTCTTTCTTTCTTTCTTTCTTTCTTTCTTTCTTTCTTTCTTTCTTTCTTTCTTTCTCTTTCTTTCTTTCTTTCTTTCTTTCTTTTTCTTTTCTCTCTCTCCCTCTCTCTCTCTCTCTCTCTTCTTTTTCTTTCCTTCTTTCTTTTTTTCTGCTTTCCCTCATCCCAGTTGTTCTTTCCTCTTGAGCAATTTATTTCCCTTTCACAACAGCTATTGTACATTTCGGATTTTGTTTACTCTCTAGTTCCTTACACTAGGGAGACAAGGTAACTTTTTCAATCTTCTGCTCAACGTCTTCCAGGAAAGTGAATGACAAAAGGCAGGCTTGATTTTTCATTAAGACGATAGAGAAAGAGAAAGATGTAAACCAATTAAGGACACACGGATAGAGCCTGGGGTGTAGCTCAGTGGCGGAACGTGTACTATGCTAGAATCATGCACGAAGCTGGAGTCAGAGCCCCGCACAGCAGAAAAGAAGAAAAACAAGGAGGACCTGGTGCACTCTTCTCGTAGGGCTGCTGCTCCAGCATCCAGGATCAAAGGGAGGAAGAAGCTCTGGGGATTTTAGGTAGCATTTTTGTTATGGTCCAAATCTGTGCCCTGATTTCTCACCAACTGAAGAAAGGACTTATGTTTGAGAGAATGTTACATACCAGGCTTTCAGGTTTTAATGCGTCTATATGTTATTAGTTTTTTTTTACATGTTTAGTTATTAAAATTATTCAAATGAAAATCTTAAATTGAAATTGCTTGCTCAGGAAATTATTAAATTGATGGTTAATGAAATTATTAAGGTGAAGCCCTCCAGACTGGTACAATAATTAAGAATAAATCACTTCTTCCTCTGGATGAGACCCTGGGCACATGCCTGGTAAACAGCAGGGCTCCCTGTGTCTGAAGTCCGTGTGGCGTCTGCCAGCCTGGCTGCTCTGAGCCCTCGCTAATGACTTTTAAGGTTCATATTTCCAGGCCAAATGCCAATACCTCTGAACACCTTCTTAATGTACAAATCATTTACTCTATCAAGGGTCATTCAGTTGCTTTCTGAGCACTTCAGTGGCTCTTAGGTTTACCCACAGATTCTGTTCTACTTAAAAGTTACCCTGAGAATAACTGGGGTTGATACCAGGTAACACTCATCAAACCTTCTAGCATGTGCCCCCAGCAGACATAATATTTAAACCCTTCCTGTGCTTAACTTTTAAAAATGCTTTAATATTTTGATAAGATTATTTGAATCCAGAGCAATAAGTAGGTTTTCAACTCTAGTATATTCTAGGGCTTATAAAAATATGAGAGTGGAAAAGAAATTTAGGAAACAAACTGAGTTGAAGTTTGTGTCTGAAGGCACAGTCACATGGGCACACCCTGTTGTTATGATTGCTGCTGGAGACCCTGGCAAAGGCAAATGTTAATGAATGGCAATAACTCCTTACTTACTCGGAGAGCTACAGGAAGTCCTGGCTGATGCAGAACTACTCAAGAACTGCAGTTCACAGCAACACCATCAGGGTGACTCCCTGGGCTGACTATCAGAAGCCACATACATTTCTCTGTGCATTTGCACTGTGGTGTTAGGGTGCAGGTCCATGCCTTTTCAATAGATAACCAGTATGCATTATGTGTCATGAAATGAATTTTATTTTATGGACATTAATTTGAAAGTCTGCAAGTCAGGTGTAGAATATGTATTACCTATGAACTTGAATATTAGATGAAGTTAAAATGTAAATTGTTAAGACATTTGAGCTAATAAATAATTTAGGGAGAAAGCAGTATGGTTTCCCTCACTGAAGATGGTGAGATCCCTGGTCTTTCCCTTGAAGAATTTACCTTCATGAGCTGTAAGGAAGAAAGATGTCAGATATGGAAATGGACATGCACCGCCCACCCCCCCAGTCCTGCTCACTTTGCTGTGGGTATTCCAAGGTAGCAGCAAATAATATGCTACTTTCTTGATTCTAAAACTAAACAAAGAATGAGAAACCTACAGTAGGGAAACTGATGTCCGTATAAATCCACTTCAAATGATATAACGAACGGCCCATTCTCAGGTTTGTGTGACTGCATCTTAAGGTTTCTGATTGCCCGAATTGCCTTTGTAGTCTTGCTTCCATCAAAGAGAAAACAACTTGAGTATGGTGTTCATGTGCAAAGGTGACTCAGTAGAGAAATGGACTAATGACCATCGTGATCGTGCCTGGCCATAGTATCCGACCTTGGCTCCACGCTCGCAGGAGCAGAGCAGGGCGGTCCCCCACACTCCAGCAGCTGGAGCCTCTTTGTTATACTTCCTCCTGCACGCAGGGCACAGGATGGATAACTGAACTCAGTGAGAACGATGGATCAGCAGAGCCCGTAGAAGGCCTGGTAGGGCCATGGCAGAGCATGTGGTAGGTTCAGCAAGAAGTAGCTTGTCTGCATTGGTTATTCTCTCCCCAGGGCAGCCGGTGCTACCCCTGTGCGTGTCACGATAGAATGGGCCTGGACATTCAGTGAACGCGACGTTTATAAATGATACTGTGCCTTGGTTTGGATGGCACTGATTCAATAAACCTTTGTCCCAGGCTTTTATACAGTGTTCAGTGAGCTCACGCTCAGGACACCAGAACCTCGTTCATCAGGAGACCAGGATGACGGTAGGTAGAAGAGCACTGTGTCACACAATGTGTTCAAAACAAACACCTGCAAATAGAGTGAAAGTACAGTAATGACGCTAGCTCTGGAAGAAATATCTCATAGAACACAATGTTCGTGTTATTTAGCAGATGATGCATAACCTAGTCACTGTTGTAGGATCATCTAAGTCACATAGGATTGATGAATGATTTGCTTTGGGTCGTGAGATATTTGTTCACCCATGGGAGACATTCTCATCTCCCCTGCTTACATTTTCTCCAACACACAGATGATAGTTAACACACTATCATGCTTTTCCTGTTTATCTTACACGTTCCCTTTTGCCCCAGAGAGACCTTGTCCTAGAAGATCAAGTAGCCTACACAAAACATTTGTGAAATTAGTCAGTGAGTAGAGGGCTCTTTATTCTGATTACAAGACAGCTTTTTGTTAGCATGATTTATGAAGAAGATATATCTTCATAATACTGTTTATTACAAGCAGTAGAAACCATCTACACACCAGGAAACAAGCCTTTGTTCCTCTGTTGTCTTCAGAAAATTTATGCTGTGGCTCCTTACATTTTTGGATTAAGACCAAGAACCATGTGCCCTCTCAGAACTAGGTTCTTCTCAGAGCCAGAAAGGCATCAATTGTCCAGACACCTTGGGGACCCCAGGAACAGCGAAGTCCCCCTCCTCAGCTACTAGCTTCTGGTTTGTCATGGCAACCCTACTGGACTAATTAAGACTGCTGCTTCTTTTCCCTTTCTTTGACTTGGACCTGCCATCAGTTCATTATGCTAGATCTTCCCATATTTCTTGTCTAATCTAGGCCAATGTTATATTTAAAGAATACTGTTTTTAAAGCATGTCACAAGTCAGGCATCTTCTCTTTCTTCTCTGACAAATAGCCCACACTCTTTATTTGAGGCTGGAAAGCCTCGGGAGGATCTCACCCTGAACTGCCCCAGAGTGAGGACACATTGGCCCCGCCTCTCGGAGATGTGCTCAGGCAGGAAGAACCCGTGTGCTGGGGCCTGTGCTGGCTTTGTGGTTGGAAAGTTTGCGATGAGCAAAACGCTGGAGACGAGAATAGATCTCACAACCTCACTCTCACTTGGCCAAGTCCTTCGCCTTCACTGATGAGAAAACTGGGCCTTTTAAAGTGCTCATCTCTAATGAAGTAGACACAGCCAGTCATTGTTGAAAGCACTTGACCTTGTGGGGAGCGAGGCCAGTCTTATCCTTCAGGAGAAAATGCTGCATCTGCCTTAAAGGGAGACTGGAGGGATAATGGAAGACCTCATGGCCTAAAAACAGAGCACAGGGTGTCAGGGTGCTTTGCAGCTGATCCTGGTGAGAAGCCCAGGTGCTGGGGCCACCCTGTGTCACCAGGAGCAGCAGCAGGTCTCCCAGGAGTCACACTTTCCAAGTATGCAGGGTTCTCCACCGGGAATGCAGTGGACCTGTGGCTGCAAATGGGCCAAGCTCCATACACCGAGCCCAGAGAAGTGGGAATCCAACAGGTGGAAAAGGCCGGATTGAGTGGTGGGGCTCAGCGACAGGGTCTGGGAGTAACAAAACTGAATAAAAGTGACCCATTTGTACACTGTCCTCATCAACGGCGTCACATCTTGGTTCTTGGGCACTTGACAGTTGGGTGGGTGAGGCATTATTTTTCCCTTGTGCAGAGGGTACTTTGGCGGGGGGACACTCCCTGGACACTGCGGAAGAGCTGCCATGTCAGCCTGACACGGGCACAGAGAAAGCACGCCAGAGCCTCTGAGCCACAGCTGGGGACTTCATTTTTAGTTCTGCATCTTCTCCATACCTTTCGCACCTAAACATTCACGCTCTGTACTGTAGGATTTCAATTGTGCATTTGCTCATACAGGTATGTGACAGGGTTAGTCAGCTCTCTTGAAGTCGGTTAAACTACCAAGCCCTCCATGAAGAATAAAACCACAGCAGAATCGTGCCTGCGAATCCCTTGTCATACTGTATTTACACTTCAGGAACTGTGTGCTTATGTCTATTTCTACAAGTCAACATACTGTTTATTTTTTTAACAAAATTTCATAGTTTTTCTGCCTTTTAGAAATAAAAACTGAAATTCATTAAGCTACAAGTATGTGAATGAAGACTTTCTTAAAAATTGTTCATTTTCCTTGTGGATGGGAACAAATTGTATGTAGGCACTCAAAATTGCTAATAAAAATAAATATCCATGACTGTGTGTTGCACACACAGTTAAAGCTTCATTGATTAGAAGTTGTCTATTAGATAATTGTGGTTTTAACATTTTTATTTTGAGTTTTTTTCAAATGGAATTTTTATGCCTTTAGAACATTTTATTTGCTAAAAATAGGTTCTATTTATATAAGAAAGAAATTTTTTGGTAAATTAGTAAGTTTAATATGAAAAACTGTTGTTCAACATAACTGTATTTTTAAATATCTCTGGTTTAGAATAGTCAGAGGAAAGCTTTTTTAGATTTCAGCTAGAATTTTTATGTATACTGAATCGTTAAAGTTATAGTTAATAAACTCAGATTGGTCTTAATGTCTGAGAAAACTAAATTGGAAAAAATATATTTTCCTGAAGATGATTTGCATTGTTTAAATCTATGCAAGTTAATCAATGAAAATATTCTCTGAGATATCAATGAAAAAGAATTCTATCTTCATTAACTAATTTTTTTTTTTTAAATTTTTTTTTTTTTTTTTTGCGGTACTGGGGATTGAACTCAGGACCCTGCGCTTGCTAGGCAAGCGCTTATTCCACTGAGCTATATCCCCAGCCCTTCATTAACTAATTTGCACAATGATTATTTTTAAAAGGTAACCTGCATAAAACACAGTAAGTACTATCTGACAAGGCCAAAAGACATAATTTTAAATCAAAGAACTCTGATATCCTAGATGTTCTATTGTTCAGAGTGATTTTTGCTACAATCAACTAAAGATATTAATGTTATTATTTTATTTATGTTTTAAATCATTGAGCTAGATACTCTGGATGTGGACAGAAAGTGTATATGATATTACCTCAAAGAAAAACTGCAGAGGCAATATAATGACTCACACACATAAAACATTTTGAAAAATTTAGCTGACAAAATAATTGTACATATTTATGGGTATAGAGTAATATTCCAACGTGTGTAAAAAATGTGTAATGACTGAATCATGGTAAACAGCATTTACTTCCCTTCGAACATTAATCATTTCTCTGTGTTGGAAACAACTGAAAATCTTCTGCTTAGCTGTTTTGAAATGCATAATCAATTACCAGAAATGGTGTGTATCATGCAGTAGAACACGGGCTGTATTTCTGACTTTTTGCTCTGTCTGGGTGTGTGTTATCCATCCTCCTTGGCCCAGCACCCAGTATTTCCTATACATAACTGTGTGAACTAAAAGTCAACTCTGAACACATCTGATTTTATTTTAAGAGGACAAAGAGCCAAATAGAAGAGAGACAATTAGAAAGATGGGAGAAATTAAAATACTTCTCCAAATTATGTATTGCAGTGTTTCAAAAATATTTTCATATATGTGCTAATTGGTTTTACTTATATGTCTGATTTATCATAGTTCACTGAAGAGTTTTGTACAGTATTTATTTGTTTCTCTTTTGTAGAAATCATTTGGCTTTCTGCCTTGGGCTCTGAGTACTGCCTGAAACATAACAACACAAGGTGCAGTAACTGCTGTTGCCCTCTTATCTTGCTGTTGAATTCATGTTTTCACAGCAAATCCCTGGGCTTGGTGCATGTGAAGCCATCAGTGGTAAAGATGTAGATGTAATTTGCTAAACAGATCTGAATTCATAGATAAGTAGTTCCTGCTCTTGTCGTCGCCCTGTTTTCTGGAAGACCCTGCGGTCTAGAGCCCAAGTGGAAACAGAAGACTTCTGGTGTGTTCTCACTCCTATCCCAGGATGCACTTAGTCTCATTTTGGTCACACTTGCAAAGTCTGCCACAATCTCATGTATCTTTTTCATGGATGTAAGAGATTATACTTTTAATGTTTATGAATCACAGCATACTTCTATCTACCCATTATTTATTATTTAAATGCTCTTGTGGTATGAATAACAGTTTTGTTTAAACATGTCAAATTAGAACTGTCTGGAAAAAGTGTGGTCTGAGGGAGACATTGCCACCTTGAAATGCTGCAGTGACATTCATTAGGTGTCAGGAAATGCCACCACCATGCCAATGTCCAAGCCCGATTGATGGAGATGGATAAGTGGTGTGCCTGTCACAAGCATCTTCCCTGTGCAGTGCGTATAACCATCATATAAGTGTCCAGCATATTGGTGGGTGTTATGGCTCATGTATGAATGTCTCCCAAAGCCTTATGTGGTCATAGCTGGGGCATTTTCAGAGGTAGCTGGATTTAGGGTGTGTGACTTGGAAGTGATTCATTATGTAACGTTAAGGTGAAGGTTGCTAGGTTCTAGGGTGTAAGTGCTACCCTGCCCAAGTAGCCTGGATAAGGATCTAAGAGCAGAGAGACACTGTTAAGGTCTCCTTGCCTGCTTGCTTGCTTGCTTGCTTGCTTGCGTGCTTGCCTTTGCTGTGTTCTGCTTGCCATGAACTGTTTGACCTCTGTGATGCTCTCTGCCAGGCCACCCTGCCTCAGACTGAAAACTCCACAAACTGTGAGGAAATAAACCTTTCCTCCTTTAACTTTGGGTGTTGGCTATTTTGTCTCAGCAATGGGAAAAGTAACTAGGACAAAGGAAGAGCACTACTGCCTGTGGGGAAGTGAGGCATCCGTGGGAAAAGGCTAGGTAAGAGGGCGGAGCGTGGAAGAATCTTTTTATTTTCCATAAGTTAGGCATTCTCATTGAAATCACTGAGGATAAGTTATAGGCCATTGGGCGCTAGTATCAGTACACTTCTTCACCTCTGTTTCTATTATTGTAAGAAGTGATAATAAGCTAGGACATCGTGAGCACGTATTAGGACTTCGGTTGTATTTGTTCTGAAACATGGCTGAAGGTAACTGAAGAAACAAAAGGTCTGAATCTTCAGGGAGGCGCATTCCTCAACTTGCACCTGGCTGGGGAACCCACCAAGGTTCCTCTCGGGGGTGCTATAGTGTGTGGGTGGGGCTTCCCAGAAGAGATGGATTCTTGGAACCCTGAGAAGCTGAGGTGCTCTGAGCTCCCCACAGCAATCCCTCCCGTCCTATTTTTCCTTTGGATCTTTTACTGTTGTCTGAGCTGCAACAGGAAGGAGCGTGAATGTCTGTCTCATGTGATGTCGCACACATGTTAGAGACAGCATGTGTTTCTGTCACTCGCCAGCTTGCTTTTGCTAGCAATTGCTCACAGAAGCTATGGCCAACCAGGGACTTAAGGCTTAGTAAGCAGAGTGTTTACTATTGACAGACAGGACGGGGCCATGACTTCTTCCTCCTACTTCTGTGTGTCTATGAGGAAGGCTGACCTGAGCATGGCTTTTCTGATAGCTACATCTCAGCTTTAGCTCAGATGGTGGGTTTTATTTGGGGGGCGATGTTGTTTCACTTTTTAATTAAAATAAACCTTTACCAATCTGGTCTCCAGCCAGATGGCTTCTCTTTTACAATCATAACCTAGCTTGCTGGCTCTCAAGTTACTTTCTCTTTAAATGCTTAGATGTGCGTGTGATGGCAATAGCACATACCCTTCCTGTGAAATAGAGCCCACTGGAGTAATAGGACACTTGGGGCAGTCAGACACTTTGCCTCCTGGATCCTTGATGCTTCTCTTTTCCCCTGTGTGAATAAAATCTCATCCTAGCATTGCCCAGAGTATAAAAAGTATAAGTGCAGTACTTGAAGATGGTCTACCACTGATGGAATTACCTCACACAACACGAGATCCTTCCCTTCCATGGAGGAGTTTCACAGCATTGCACAGGAGCAGAGAGGAGCACCTGCCAGGGACCAAGCTGAGGAGGACAGAAGGGACTGTAGGCTCTGCAGGGACAAAGGGCTGGGCAAGAGCTCTGAATGTGCAGCAAACTGGACAGACAAATTAGTGTTTTCCTTCTACTTGCGATGTGTGCTGTGGAATCGCACATTTTATTTTAAAAAGAAGAGAAAAAAGACTAAATTAGATCTGAAGCCAGAATGAAACATAGTCATATTTCAAGAACACAATATATTACAGAATTCTTGGCAAGATCCCACAAAGATAACTATTTTCTTAACATAAAATGAGCTAGGCTCATGCTCTACCACTGAGTGAAACCCCTAGCCAGGATTCCTTCTTTTGGATAGATAAAAATAATGATTTTTTTCCTTATTAAATTATTCAAGAATAAAATGGTGTTAAAATGGGTCACAATATGCAAGTTGATTAAATGATTTTTTGAATTTTACATACAAAAAAAATGATACAGCAGGTATATAATTTTCTAAAACACAGACTCTGAATACTTTGAACCATTAAAGATATCTTATTTTGATAGAAATAGGCCAGAAAGCCCAATGATGAAACCCTTACACAATCAAACCATCCCTGTTTGGATCTTGCACTTCGGGGTAACAGGATCAGTGCCCTTTGGGTTCCCATATTGAAATCCAAGAGGATTAGAATATTTCAATAAAATAAGTAAGAAAGTACTTGTACTTTGGGTGTTAATGAAAGTCTCCACCATCCTCATCCTCAGACGTAGAAATATTAGCTAATCAAATAATATCAAATATCATCAAGTTGATAAAGATTAGTGTTAAAATTTAAGGAAATTATTCTGGCACAGAGGAAAGGAAGATTTTCAGTAAGAACAACAAATCACCATTAAATTATACAAAATCAACTGCTCCTTATATGGGAGAACACATTTCATGTAGAAGTCATAATTAGGTGAATGTATTTTCTAATGAAATGAATGATATACTGCAAAGAAGTTTTTGACTGGTTACTGTTTTAACTCAGATATCAGAGGTCTGCCATTTGCTGCCAATCTGCAATTGGCCAGTGACTAAACTTCCTTCCTTCCTTTTGGTTGAGTGTTGAAGAATTCCTCCTGGCCCCCAACCCTTTGTGTCTGATTCTCCCTGGGGTTTTTTCACTGCCTCTGAATTTATTAACCCTGTACTACCCTCTTTAAGCTCTTCAGCAACCCTATGAAATACTTAGACATCTAGTCCATCCAATTTATTTCTTTGTTTCTTGTGTACTCCCTTTGCTATGAAATCATTTGCTTACTAAGTGGCAAATACTTTTAAAACACTCTTGATATGCATAGTCACATGCTAGTATGGAGACAGGTATGAAAATCACAATGCTCTTCTACAGAGAACACAATGTGCGGAAGGGCAATCAACCATCACACATGTAGCTGGGGCACTTTATGTTGAACGTAAAAATCAGCATACAAAAAGGCTTGCAAGAGAAAGCAAAGTGGGATGTCTCACCAGGGCGGATGCCTGCATGTGGGAGTGATTGCTGAAGGGACAGGAGGGCTCTGATGACAGTGCCTGGAATTGATCAGATGCTGTGGGGGAGTTCTGCCTTCATCTGCACAGGAGAAACCTAGGACAGAGAAGGGAAGAAAGTCGCAGTAGCCTCGAGAGGACACAGATGCAAGCTGGGATGTGCATAGGGGCTGCATCCAGAGCTCTAGGGTGCTGTTTGAAACAATAACTACGTTTTCTAAATTTCTGCTTTGAGAGTATGATTTATTTCCTTAAAAGTTACTTATTAATCATTTTCTCTGAACATTAGCTCTGATTTCCTAAGTCTTACCCATAGCCTCAGGATACTAGATGCAAACCCAATTTCCCCACAGCCTGCCTGGCCAGTTCTGACTGTGATCCTCAACACCTGGGTTCTGCCCCACATCCTGCCACTCCCAGGGATCCTTTCCCTCACCAGGAAGCTGGCAGTTTCTTCAGCGCAGCCAAATTTCTCCTGTGATTTCTGCACCAGTGCCCTTTCTGCCCTGGAATCCTTTCTGGGTAACTCCAGTCTCTGTGACCTCCTTAATTAGCTGAGTGTGTCTAAGAATTACCACCTGTATCTCCCTGAATGCAAAACAAAGCAAAGCATGCTGTGCCCTGAAGAAAATGAATGTGCAGAAGGCAGGCTGCTTCTTGCCTGGATTTTCACAGCCTTTTCCTCCTGTCGAACACAAAGAACTGAGTGCAGGATAGGAGTCAAGATCTGAAATTATCAGGGCAGTAGAAGGAGTTGATGTGCTGGCATAGCACCTCATAGCTCATAAGACAGACACAGAGCTTTCCAGCAAAGATTAGGCATCTCACAGAAAGCTGTGGCAGGGCAATAAAAATGTCTACAGATAACCCAAGTGCCTGGGGCGGTTCTACACTAACAGAACATTAGGTTATGAGACCCATCCAGGAAAATGTGAAGTGTGATAACACTTCTGTGGCTGAATGCTTAAGGCATCCTTCAATCCTGGGAACTTGCCAGGGCATGGCCTTTAGAGCTGGAGCCTGAGAGCCATAAGTGCTGAGTTCTAATTCCAGCACAGTTGCTTGGGTGCTGCCTGGTCTCAGATGCGTAACTCCACACTCGTGTCCTCAGTTGAACAATGGGAGGACGAAAGTCCCTTCTTCTAGAGAGCGGAGCAGAAGCTGTGGCAGTCAGCTCGGTCCAGCCTGGTGCTGTGGGGTGTGAATACACACGAGCTGCTGCCAGTCCGCCCCTGGGCAGCCAGTCCAGCCCTGGGCAGCACTGTGCTGCCTCCCATTCAAGAGTGTCACTGCTTGAGCTTCTCCGGGCTCCTAGGGAGGAGATACCTTCAAGAGTGGAAGGATCGCTATCCTGACCTTTGTTCTCACCTGGATTAAAACGCTGAAGAAATGTAAAAACTAAAAAGGAATCTGTTTTTCTACAAACCTTGTGGATCCCACTAATAGCACTCTCCCTGCTTGAAGAGGGCATTTGGGGCAGATGAGTTGGTGGTGGAGAAGCAATTGACTTGGCAACGGAGAGTACAGGTTGCAGTCCTGGTTTGGTAACCAGGTAGCTGGCATTTGGGAAACAGTTTAAAAAGTCGGTGGGACCTGAACATGGAGCCCTGAGCCTTTTCTGTGCTGAGATGTGTGAAGGACCTTGTGTCATTCAGTGTTCACAGTGCTGGTCCGCAGAGAAGCAGTGTCACTGCAGGTGAGGGAGCACTGACTCCACCTCCCCGGACCTGAACACCAGCGCCCACAGCCCAGGGTTCCTCCTTGCAAGTCTTCCCTCCACTCTCCTCCAGATGTTAATGAGCAGCAGTTTGCTCTCACTGGACCGACTTGTTCTCTCTCAGGTTTACATGATTTCAAACACCCCAAGCACTCCTCTCTCCAACTCTGTGCATCCTTCAAATGAAAGCTTGCACAGAATCCAGGAGAAAGTTAGCAGTCAAATTAGGCCAGACTTCCTAAGAGGATAAATGTCATGGTTGCTGGCAGCCAGCATAAACAGACCCATGATCGCCACCATGGAGCGTTTGACTGATGGAGTCAGGATGGGGATTCAGGTCTTGGAGGTCTCAAAGCCTGAGGCAGAAAGGAGCTAGTGAGACCCCATCAGACTCACAGTGTGCGAGGGCTTGCCTGTGAAACCAATGGACACACCCTGTGCTTGGATGGTCCACTCATCTCCAGTGTGCATGAGCTGAGAATCATTACTGAAGAAATGAGAAAAGGAAAGCAAAATATTCCTACTAATAACGGATAAATGACTATATCATATAGTTGTATTTTGTTAAACAAAGTGCATTTCCATGCTTTGAATTGATGTACATGTTTCTTCCATAGGCCATTGTAATCTTTAACAGCTTTTGTTTTCTCTAAATTAACATTGTCACATCTCCTAACTATATAAGGAAACATTAGGACCAGAGAAGCCTTTGGAACCTTACCTTTGATCTTACACAAACATGCATAAAACACTGTGGAAGCTGCAGGTTATTGTATAATAAGCTATGTGGGAAATTCACATCCATAGACAAATTTTGTTTGCACTGCAAATTTACTACCTTTTAAAAATAATTTTATAAATTTCTTGAAAGTTATAAAATTAAAACACATCCTTGAAGTATGCATGGGGATTTCACAGGTAAATATATTTAAGTCTAAATTAAAGTTCAGGGCTGGGGATATAGCTCAGTGGAATAAGCGCTTGCCTAGCAAGCACGGGGTCCTGAGTTCGATCCCCAGTACCACCAAAAAAAACAAAAAACAAAAAAAACAAAATAAATTAAAGTTCAATCATATTTAACATAGTTCACACATCTAAAGGTAAAATTAAAAATTATCAATTAAAAATTATATTGGTCACCAGTGCAGACAAAAATGTCTTTGTCATCTCAGCTTCTCCAAGCTTCTGGAAACATTCTTAAAAGTATTTTTGGAGGAAGAAATATTCCTCATTTGGTAAGACAATATTTAGCTCAGATGTGTAACAGCTTAAATACAAAGTTATTCCAGCTCTTTGCTATGACTCTAAAGCCTTTATTTTTTGTTCTTTTCAAAAACTCAAAAAGCTATCAGGCTAAATTCACGAGTCATTTCAAGCCCAGATGTCAGTTATGAAACAGAAGTAAACAGATTTGTCTGCATAATCTGAGATCATAAAATAAAGTTTTCCACAACATAATAGCTAAGTCAGTAAGATTTTGTGTTTGCCTGTTTGGTTCCTAGTTTTATTCTGTTCAGTTCTTCTATGCTTCTTTTATTTACTCATAGATAGGAAAAAATAGAAACAGTGAGTGCACCGAGTGTGAGTGCAGTTGTGTGATGAGTGCAGTGCAGGGTGCTGCACAGAGCGCTACCCAGGACTGAGCTGAAACCACAGGCAAATTATTTAATCATGGGGTGCAGACACCCTCCCCTGCTTCCAGGAGCGCGTACTATATATCTTTTGCTTAATTGAAAGAATGAACTCAGGAAATGTGTGCAGAAATGGCGATCGTATAATAAATTTTCATTCTTATCACTGCCTCCCACGTTGCCTCCCTCTATTCCCCCTCCTCTGTGTCTCTTCTGTCCTTCCTTCCTTCTGTCCAGGAACTGGTGCCTCTGGAAAGTATTTGCATCCCTGCCAGAGTATCATGCTTTGATTACAGATAGCATTACCTGCATGGTCAACTTATGTTTGCTTTGCAACAGATTGCACTAATAACTCACTGGTTTATTTATTTAAAATAAATGTTAGTTGCTGTGAAGTCATATACAGTGGCACCTCAATTCACGAACATAATTCTTTGCATGATTCTCAAAATGATGGCTCTGGTTGTGTTCATTACCCAACACAGAGTTCACAAACAAACAAACAAGACAATTGCCAAATGCTTCTCTTTGTGAATCAAATTGTTCGCAAACAAAAGCATTCATGAACTGAGGCATTGCTGTATATTTGAGATAAAATCTGTTGTTTCAACACGTGTTTCCTTTCTGTAATGTCCAAACCTGGGTACATATGTCTATTTCCTCAAACATTCATCATTTTTTTCTTGGGAACACATTCAAAATCCTTTCTTCTTGCTTTTGTGAACTATTTAGTACATTGTGTTTATTTACAGTCACTGAACACCACCATCGAATCTTTGTGTTGAACTTACTACCGGTTGTCCTCCCTCCTACCCTGTGTCCTCTAGTAGCCACACCTCTACTCTCACCTTGAATGCAAGCAATTCTCCGGCTTCCACAAGGGACAGAGAATACGTGGCATTCATCTTTCTGTGCTGGGCTGATTTCACTTGACATAACAACCTCCAGTTATTCCCATATTGTCACGAGTGCCAGGTTTCCATGCCTTTGATGGCCGAATGCTATTCCATGGTATGTGTGTGCCACATTTCCTTGTCCTTTCATCCCTTTCTGGACACTTAGTCTGTTTCCATTTTCTTGGGCCATCCGAATAGTGCAGCACTGAACATGGGCCTCCTCCATGTGCTAACGTAATGTCCTTTGGGCACAGAGCCAGTGGTGGGCTGCTGGGAGTTATGGCAGTTCTAACTCTTTTTCTTTTTCATTGAGCACCACCTCTCTCCTCCATAGTGGCTGTGCTGATGTGCACCCCCCACAGTACCCAGCGGCTCCCTTTTGATCATAGCCATTCTGGCCAGCCTGAGACAAGATCTCACTGTGGTTTGGATTTGAATTTCTTGGTTATTAGTGATGTGAATCATTTTTCATACATCTTTGGATATTTGCATGTCTTCTCTTGAGAAATGTCTATTCAGATCATTTGTGCATTGAAAAATTATTTGTAAAGATTGCTTGAGTTATTATTAACTTCTCTGATTTCCTTCTATATTCTGGAATTATCTCCTTTCTGATGTGTACTTATAGGTTAATTCTTCCTTCTGTTCAGTGTTTTCGTTGCTCTACCCAAGATTTTCAACATACTCATTTATTAAACTGAGAAAATAGTAGCTTCACATATTCATGGAATGCACTGTGACATTTTGATATATGTGCACAGGGTGTGATAATTAAATCAGGGTAGCTAGCATTTCAGGCTTCTTAAGCACTTGTCATTTCTTTATGTCAGAACCATTCAAAATTGTCTCCTCTGATTATTTGTAAGTTGATGCTGGCCATAATCACCCCACCGTGTTCTGGGACATGAGGACTAATTCCTTCTCTCTGAATAATTCTACCTTTATCTGACCTTCCCAGGCCCCACACCCCAACCTTCCCAGTCTCTTCTGAGTACAACACCATCCTCTACTTTGGTGTCCACTCTTTTAGGGTTTATTTTCCCTCCGCGTAATGTTGATGTTATTGTAACACCAGGGTTCACTGAGTGACCTTTTATTTCATTTATTATTATTTTTTTTTTTTTTACAGTTTGTAGGGTTCTTTATTTTGCATAGTCTAGTTAGGTTCTTTTTCTAAGTTTTACTTTAAAGAGAAAAAAACAACTTCAAAACAAGATAATAGGACAGCAACAGTGGTTACTGCCTTGCATGTTTTTATCTCCGAAGCTTTAGAGGGTCCCTACCTGGACTACGATGCTCAGTTCTTCTCTGTGCTTTTCCCGTCCTCTCCTGCACGGCCTTTGCATGAGCAGATGACAGAGCAGGTGAAGGGACCTCCTTTCTGGGTGCCTCCCTCTGCATGTTTAATACCCACCCCATCATGACACTGTTGTCTGTGACTTAGAACACTGTTGTCCGTATTTTCCTGGCGGTAGAGAAGGAAGAGGACGAGTCAAACTTCGGAGTTCCAGCGCCGTGCGGTCTTTCTGCCTTTCTCTCTCAGTGTGCCCTCCACGGTGCCCCACACTCACCCACCTCACAGCAGGGTTGGCAAGTTTTAGGACCCCATAAATGCTTGCTAAATGAGTGAGTGTGGCATCAAGTAGGCTGCAAAGGAGTCCTGAACTTACTTACTGCCTGGAGTTACTAAAT
The DNA here is from genome assembly GCA_004027595.1 of Dinomys branickii. Lineage (NCBI taxonomy): Eukaryota > Metazoa > Chordata > Mammalia > Rodentia > Dinomyidae > Dinomys > Dinomys branickii. The sequence goes on from PVLD010002184.1 coordinate 150,582, forward strand.
CCTGTAGGATTTGGCGCAATTAAGGCTGTAAAATGGCTGCTCGGGTTTTATCACACCGAGGGCTGAAAACCACATAAAGTACAAGGGAAGGCTGCTTTGTCAGAGCAAGAACATAGCGGGGGCAGATGTGCTGTTGCCCAGACATGACTGCAATTCCCAGGGGGGTTGATTGACTGTCCTCTGCTGTCCACAGTGGTCAGGGAAGCTGTGCAGCTCTGACAGGCCACTTTATATTAGTACAAATAAAATCCAGCAGCACTGCAAGACTGAAGTGTGGCAAAGTTACTCAAAAATTAATAGATTGTAAGAGATGAAACACTCTTAAGTACTTGCTGGTGCACAGTGGAGAATGAGGTCTTAGTGTCAGCAGCTGAGAGAGAAAATCTGAGGAAAGCTATAAGGATTTTAATACATTAACTCACAGGGTGTCTTAATTCATGAGTACACATTCCAGTATCCAGAGGAGTCTTTTGCTTTTGGTGACTGGAATGTTGTGGTTTGGCGGAGTAGAACGAGCTCTGCCCATAGTGCCTGATCATCTGTGTTGTTATCCACGTTCCTCTGCTTAACACCTTTGCGCAGTGGTCCTGGGCACCTTGGTAGTTTCTGAATCTCCTCTTGTCATCTGCAGAACAAAGATGAGGACGCAGGATTGGTGCACAGATCCGCAGGGGACGTTTACAGCTGCAGGTGCTTGGTGAGCGTGCAGGAACCTTCCTCCCATCGTTCAACTCCACCTCCTCCTCTTGTCCCTCTTTGCATCCTTAGCATCATAATTAGAAGGGCTCTTACCTCTGCAATTATTCTTGGTATTTAGGTCAGTTTCACTTTGGGCACTTACAGAATGACATGTGAGATCAAAGGTTTAGAACAGAATTAGAGACAGAGACACGTGCCACAAGATAATGTGTACCCCTCTCAGAGTCTGGGCGAAGTTTGCCAGACCCAGGAAAGAGGTCCCTTCCTTTCCCTGCAGGCTGCTATTTACCTGCTGCTACGGAGCTCCCTGAAGGCAGGTCTTTTATTCTATTTTATTCCTCACATTTATAAAAATACTTTGAGCAATTAATAAACAAATGAAACAGTAGACAGCCAACTTCTCAGAAAGGATGTAATCATTCTGCACCGTGAACCTGTACAAGACAACTAAAAATTATCCCAGCAGCAGGAAAATGCATATTTTTCTCTTGCACCTTAAAGAAAATTTCCATATACTGAACTGATTATTCAGATATCTTCTATATGTTCTCACTGCACAGGTGTTGTGTGTCTAGTGCCAGCTCTATAATAGTAATTAACACCCAAATTTCATCTTCAAAATCAGCCTCACATTTGAACTCGGCACCCTGCTTGGATCTTCGCACATGGGTCAGGCAGGTCTTGAAGTTACCTGAATCCTGGCAGCTCAAGCCAAGTCCTTGCCCTCTACCACATTCTTCCTCTTCTCCTCTTTTATGAATCTCTCTAAATGCCAACTCTTGGCTTCAAGATGCTTTGAAATAAAGCAGTCTGATTTTTACTATGAAAAATACGCTCTTAGTTGTCTAGTTCTTTTTACTCAGCATATATTTTGAAATTTTAAGTGACTACCTAGAATAATCTTAAGGTCAATGAAATTACCTAAAACATTTCTGTGACAGCATCTCCCAAACAGGAAATACTAACTAGTTCAGTAGACGGATCTTTGGGTTTTATTTGGCATAAGAACCCTGTTGTTAAGTGGTTAAGAATAAGAGATGGGTACAGATACAGGACCCTGTGGCTAAGCTGCTAATCACACCACTCAGCTCTTAAATACATATCAAGGCCCTGCTACGAGTTAATGCTCTACTACCTTCTGTAAATCTGTTCTTAGTAATATCCAAGTGGTTCTGTGCTTAGGAATTTATAATCTCAGAAGTGAGTCTCACTAAATACAACCTCATACAGTGTTATCAGGAAGAAGTTATTTGTAGCAGAAAAATATTTTGAAATAATGTCAAAAATTTATATGTATCTGACATCTACATTTGTTTTAACCTAAAATAGAAACATGTTTTCTATGTCTTTCTTTAGATGTAGTATGAACTTACACATATCTCAAATGTTTTTATGTATGCATACTTTACATAAAACACACATTAGTCCATATACATATATATTTCCTTAACATTTACACATACTGAGGTTGAGACACTAGAGAAGTAGATGAAGATTTTTGCAAAGAAAACATCAGAATTAGTCTTTGAGGAGTGATTATCAGCGTGGTTTCATGTGGACCTCAGTTGCTGTGACTGTACCAGACCATGTGGTTCAAGAGCCTTTGGAAATGGCTTGTGGGAAGAGTTTGGAAAGGGTCAGAGATGTTGCTTGAAGGAGAAGTGCTAGAACACCTTTGGCTGTTCTGTATAGGAGATTCTGGTCCGAGCTCAGAAGACCAGAAGTCTGATATAAATCATGCCAGTAAAGACCAGTCCAGGAGGTTTCTGCTGAGAAGAAGGACTGCATTGGTTGTTGGACTCCAGATGATGTATGTTATGGCTTGGCAGAAAGTTTGTCTGCACTTTGCTTGTCTCCAAAGACTTTGCCTAAGACTGAGATTAAGGGTGGTGGACTAATTAATCTGGCAGAAGAAAATTCAAGGCAGTTGAATATTGGGGCAGTGGCATGGCTTGGGCATTTGGGGGCTTCTAACCAGATTTATGTTGAGAATCAAGAACAAAGAACCCAGAAGGATAATTTAAAATGTTGTGAGCTTCAGGAAGGAAGCCCCAGTAAAGCTGTAGATTGCAAAGATAGAGCTGAGGAGATCTCCATTGCCAGAGAGGAACAGGAGAATAGAAAAGAGGGCCCGAAGATATCACAAGAAGGAGCAAGTCTTTACCCTTTGCAGCCTAAAAACTGCAAAGGTGAAAGATCTTGCCATGAGGAGAAAGCCATAGAGCACCACATTCCAGAATGGCTGCAGTGGCTGCACCAGGTTCTAGAATGGAGGTGGAAAAGAGAGTTTGTTCCTGAGAATCAGATGCAGAGTGCCCAGTGATCCAGGCACTCGAGCCCTATGGCCAAAGAGAGGGGAAAGCTTGGCTACTGCTCCAGGTGGCAGCAGATCTTGGCATCATTCATGTGGCATGGTATTAGGCACATGCAGAATGCAAGATTAAGAAGGTTAAGAAGGCTTCCACCTAGATTTCATAAGGCCTGGGAGGCCAGGCAGTGTGCCCCTGAGAGGGCAGTGTGTGAAGTGTTTGTGTGAAGTGAAAGGTGCAGTTTAGACCTCAGAAGTTTGGAGAAGCCAGGAACGTGGACTATCTGAAGAAAGCTGCAAGGAGGGAGCAAAGTGGGCCCAAGAGAACAGCCATATGAGCTGTTGGAAGTGCCATAGCGGTGGACTCATGCAAGCCCTTTGGAGCTCACAGTGTGCCATAGATTGCTTCAGATGATGGACATGGAACTGCAGGACATAATGTTAGCCCTGCTGGATTTTGGACTTACTTTGGTCCCAATGCTCTGTATCCCCGTTTGTACCTTTGCAAATGGTAATGTTTATTTTGTGCCATTGAATGTTGGAAGTGTTTAACTTTTCATTTGTACAGGAGCTCACTGCTAAGAGTTTGCCTTGCATCTCAGAGGAGACTTGGGGCTTGGACTTTTCAGCAATGCTGAAATTCTTAGGACTTTGGCAACTCTTGCAGATGGACTAAATAACTTTTGCATAAAAGGATATGTGTAAGTCTTTGAGGGGCAAAATGTTATGATTCCAGTGTAATATAATGTCTTTGTATTGGGAAACTTGTTTAAAGAAATGTGTCTGGTTACCAAGTTGAGAAGGGGCTCATTGTTATGGTTGATACATTGTGTCAACTTGGAAAATCTAGATGTTTGGCTAAGTAACTGAGCAGTTCTGCATCTTGGGGTGAAAAGGACGTGTCCTTACCCTTCTGGGATGTTGTTGATTGTGTCAATTTGAGAAGTTTAGAATGTTAACCATGTGATTCAGCAGGGAACCAGGGTGCTTACTTTGTATTCATCCTAAGCCTGTGCAAGAGGAGGGCTTGGAGATTATGTGAGTGCTACCTGCCCTCTGGGTGGGGGTAGCCTGCTTACAGTGTAAGGGAGGGAAAGAGGCTGCTTGCTGCCACTCCTCCCTTTTGCTCTAGCTGCTTTTGCTGTCTTCCACCTCTATGAACTGTTGCCTTCTGCAATGTGCCACTGTACTTGCAGCTAGCCAAGTATGGACTGAAACTTCTACAATCTGTAAGCTAAATAAACCTTTCCTTCTTTCATTTTGGGCATTGGTTATTTTGTCTCAGCAACAAGAGAAAAGTAACCAAGACAGTCCACAGACATAAATATTTTCTCAGCCTTTACATACACTGAGGTTGAGAGATTAAAGAAGTAGATGAAGATTCTTGCAGGGAAAACATTGGAATAGTCTGTGAGCAGGGATTTTCAACATGGCTCCATGTGGACCTCAATGGGAAGGTAGAGCAGGATGTGGCTAGCGTATAAGTGATAGCAGGAGAGAAAAAGAGAGACAGAGAGAAAGAGACAGAGAGACACGGAGAGATACAGAGAGAAACAGAGAGAGATAAAGAGACAGAGAAAGAGAGACAGAACAGTGGAGGTCCGTGCTGGATTTCTTGCTAAAGCCACACTCAAAGCCATCATTCAATTTCTTCTTTCACGTGTGTAATCCTCCTTCATTTTCATTATTTGCCTCCAATTATTTGGAGTTATTCCACATCTAATCCCAGGTTGTCTTTTATACCTAGGAGATTTCCAAACGTTTCTCAAAGAGAATTATTGTTACTGTGGAAATTTTCTTTCACTTTCCTTATCTTTAATTTCTAACACTCTTCATCAAATTACTTAATTACAATCTGAGCACGATGGCACACATATCAAGTTGTAGCACTTTGGAAGCTGGGGCAGGAGGACCACCACAAGTTCAAGGCCAGCCTATATTATATAGAAATTTCCTATTCATCTGGTATTATAAAGCAAGACCATTTAAAAACAAACCAATAAAACCCCAAACCACCTGATTACTGTTGCAAACATAATTATAACTTGGTTTAATGTGAGAACAGAAGTGCCTGAGTGTGTTGCTGAGTTGGTGAACATCTCAGTTCATTCAAGCTGCTATAAAAAATGCATCATACATTGGAGTACTCATAAACAACCAGAATTCATATCTCACTGTTCAGGAGTTTGGAATCCAGTGTCCAGGTCACATCAAATTGTACATCTGGGGTGGACTGATTTCCTGATTCTCAGACTGCTCCTTTTGTGTGTACTCACATGGTAGAAGGGGTGTGTGCTCAGGCTCTGAGATCTTTTACAAGTTCACTAGTCTCACACACGGTGGCTTCATGCTGTGACCTACACCACCTCCTCATTCATTCCCCGTTCCAGTGAAGATTTCAACGTATGAATTTTGGGGAAACACATACTGTTTTCCCAAGAGGAGCACAGCTGCTAGTTAGAAATCGACCCTTTTATAGGGACAGTGGACACCAGATGATGCTGCATAGACTGATACAGAGTTCCCCAGCACAGAAAGGTTCAGCTTTAGTGTGTCCTACCTGCTTGGCCTCACTCAGCAAGTAGCAAGCTCTGAACTTGCTTTGATTGTCCCCCTGGAAGCTAGTTTATTCATTTCTTAGTACTACTCTATTGTGTCCTACAGGCACCTTGTTTTCCTTCCCAATTCTCTCACCCAGGCATTATTCCAGCCCTTTATGTTTCTAATATTGTTTTTGAAACTTGATGGCATTATAAAAATCTCTTATCCATTGACGCCTTCAGGTCAAGCAGTGTGTCACCAGGAATCTTCATACTGAGGCAGAGCTGGGGAAAGGAAATGCAGACCTATCTGTCTTCATTACTTTTCTGTTTTCAGGGACAAAAAAGATGACACCCAAAGTTAAAGGAGTAAAGGATTATTTGGCTCATAGTTTGTGGAGGTTTCAGTTCATGATCAACTGGCTCCAAGGCAGGCTGGCATGGTGAGGGGCAGTAGTTCAAGGTGGTGGAAGACAGCAAAAGCAACAAGTGCATAAAAAGGAAAGGACAACAATCCTCTTTCCCTCCATTACATTATATTCAGGCTACCCACCCTAGGGCAGGTGTAACACTCACACCATCACAGTGCCCTCCTCTTGCACAGGTTCAGGATGTTTACAAAGTAAGGACCCCGGGCCCCTGCTGAATCACATAGTTGAGCTTCTAAACTTCTCAAGTCGACACAATGAATCAACCATTACAACATCCTAGAGCATAAACAGCTACCCTAGGGCATGTCCTCTATACTCCAGTATGTAGAACTGCTGAGTCACTTAGTTAAACTTCTAAACTTCTCAAGTTGACACAATGAGTTAACCATAACATAATCCTATCCCATGTTGAGTTCGAAGAAACCAAGGAAGAAAAGCAGCATTAGACTGGGTGCAGCTTGAAGACAGTAGAGTCGGTGAGAAGGAAGAAGATTGATCAAATGCCCAGAAAAAAATAATCACAAGTTTCTGCAGACATTGATGGAAAGTTCCTGGAGTCTCACCTGTCTGAGATGATAATGTGTCACCCCTCTGGTCAGCATTGTTTAGCTTCTTATGAAGCTTCTTATGAAAGTACTGTCCACAGGGGCCTCACGTGGGAGAAGCAAGGAATTCGTGAAGTGGGTGTACAAAGCTTGCAGCTACAGAATGTGAAAAAAGCACTGCAGGGAGGGGTGTAAGGCTCTATTTTTAGTTGTTAGAAGAGGAAAATCTTGGTCACAATAACCATCTTTCAGAAATATGAAAAGCTTTTATTATGTTTTTAGGAACACATTACCTAGTCTCCTTTTGTAAAAGGATCAAAGAAAGGGGAAAAGCTATGGTAAGACAGAAGAGCTCTCCCTGATTGCAATGTGGATACTGAAACCACAGCTGAAACCTCAATTTTCATGCAGGCAACTGAAGCATCCATAGGGCTTCTCACAGTGGATGCCCTGAAGTTTCCCTTGTCCTCAGCCACGCATTGTCACCTTTGCTCTTCCTGAGAATTACAGATGGGTCTATGGTCCTCTCTTATTTGTTGGGGATGTGAGCTGATAACGCGAACTGGAAATATCATCACATAGAAGCTCCCAAAGGTCAAAATTCAACCTTGAACCTTAACTGCTTCTTAATCAAGAATGCCACTCAGTGTTTGAATCTGCTAGGGAAGGTTTACAGCACTGAGTACAGAAAACCCACTCCACAGGTGGAGATGAAAGGCTGCCAGGAAGGGAGGGAGGTCCCCAAACTCCATTCCAGACGTCACAGTTCCAGTCAGACTCCAGAGTTAACTGCAGTGCAAAGCCTAAATAATTCAAAGTACACAGAGAGTAAGTACTCCAGGGAAAATTGTCTCTCTATTATTTTGAGATTCTCTTCAACAGCAAGGTTGAATTTCCACGCTAATGTAAAAGACAAAAGGCTCAGCTGTGACCAATCCATGAGGCTTCTTAGAAGCAGAGGAAACTTAGAAGTGTACCGGGCTGCTTCTGACATTGCAGGGACTGGGATCATTTGCTGTGATCATCCGTCTGCCATCACTGCAGCGAAACACCAGTGAGGATGGGCGGACGAGGGGAGAAGGGTCATTTTGGCAGGCAGTTTCGGAGATCTCAGTGCTGCGCCTGTTGCTTTGGGGTCTATGGTGAAGGAGAACATCAGGGCAGGGTTACGTAGAGTCCCTGAGCTCATGGCTGGGACGCCGGAGATGAGGAAGGGCCTGGGTCCTGGAGCCCTTTCCCAAAAAACCCCTCCATATGAAGGTTTCTAACTCTCCACACCTCTCCACCTGGCAGTGCTGTTACCATGGCTGTCAGCCTGGAGGATGGTGGTGAAGAGCCTCAGCGAGCAAGCTGTAGACTTAGCTATGGCTAAAAGAGTGCTGCAAAGACCGTCAAGGGTGAGAGCAGGCAGCATGTCCTTGGGTGTTTCATGGAACTGCTTCTTCTAATTGGTAAACAAAACAGAATGGACGCAAGTAGAATGAATGTTGTACTTAGATTACATCACCATGAGACAGAAGCACCACTGGTATTATTAGAACATTAGCCTTACTTAGCCTTCCAGGAAGCACCATGACTTCATGTGCCATTGGAAAATGATGGGGAGAAAGGTGAGATTTGGCACAGGGGAATTAAGCATGAAAACTTCTACTCACAGCAGTCAGCAGTTTGTAGCAATTCTCATATTACTTCTTTAGTTGCTGTTTTCTAGTTTCCGCTCTCACACTGCCTCAAATGTTGTCTTCATAAAAGGAAGGACACTTAACAGGGTTATATTTGACTGGGAAAAAATAGCAAAACCCCACAGTTCCTCCTTTTTTGGTGAAAATAGCAAGTTTGAGTGTTTAAAACTTATTTTCTCTCAGCATTTTCTTCCATACAAAATTTTATAGGTGTAAGTTTTAAACTCTAGTTATATTCATGGCAGTAATTATCTTTTCTTTTAAAATCCAGAGGATAATTTTTCCCATTCATGATATAATTGAGGTGTTAGCATTGAAGTGTACCACTGTCAGGTTTCAAAAGTACATATGCGGGGCTGGGGATATAGCTCAGTGGAATAAGCGCTTGCCTAGCAAGCGCAGGGTCCTGAGTTCGATCCCCAGTACCGCAAAAAAAAAAAAAAAAAAAAAAGTACATATGCAACTTTGAGCCAAAGTGTTTGTGTAAACCTAATTCATGCTACAGTGCTGTAGTACACACCTTAACTCTGAAAAGAAAAAAAACTTGCTGAGTATGAACAATTTGTCATTTGATAATTTTACCCAAAAGTCATCTTTTTCAAAGTCTTTCCAAATTTTAAATTAAAAGTACAATTCATAAAGTATTTCTATGAAACTTTTATATTTCTTACCAAATGGTATCCCATAATGTGTCATTTCCAGCTGCTTTAATACATAAAGTATTTCTATGAAACTTTTATATTTCTTACCAAATGGTATCCCATAATGTGTCATTTCCAGCTGCTTTAATAGAACTTTAATGATAACATTGATTCATAGAAATTACTAACCACTGTAATAGTATTTAAATTTATAGACTCTCAGCTACTTATTAAGGTTGTGAATATGATATTTGAATCTGTGATTCATATTTTCCAATCAAATTTAATGTATATCTAGTATGCTATAGGAAAATAGAATACATTAATATGTTCCAATGAACATTGTTAGGTTTTCATACGATCAGCAGGGACTACTTATATACAGTGTGGACAGTTTCTTAACAATAACATATAGCAGTGCTGATTACCCAAGCTGTAATTATCAGATTTAGAACTTCAAAGTCAAGAATTGGCTTTGACATTATCCTAATTGTCATAAAAACCAAGGACAACATTTTGAAATAAAAATAGTTTATTTTGTTTCCTCTCCCCCTACAGGAAGTATCATTTTCTTTTAGGCGAAAGACAAATTGTGGAGCCTCAGAAAAATAGAAATAGGTTTTAAAGTCATTTTCACCACAGCAATGATTCACAGTCCATATTCGTAGTTGTGATATTGTTACAGGAAACAGACCATACATAGGAAGAAATGGCACCAAGTTGGTTAGGAGGCAGGTTATTACACCAGTGCGCTTCTGCTAGGTTCTCTTCTGAAAAGCCAGAACCCTGCCTGGTGAGGTTTCCAGGCTTTTATAGGGAAAGTCAAGGAGGAGGTACATAGATTTGGCAAATGTGATTGGAGGGTTAGGGTATATCATGGGTTGCTGAGGGAGTTTGAACATCTCAAGTTACATTGTAAGAATATCAGTTTTACAAAGCATGAGTTATACAAAAGAAGAAATGTCCTGTTACATTTTAAGTTACATTGCAAGGCTATCAGTTATATAAAGGTAATAGAGCAGGGTTTACACAAAGGAAGAAATGTTCTGTTATCTGGTCTACCAGACACATCCTCTTGGTCTTGATGGGCCTTCTGGGAAGGCTTTTATTTAAAATTCATGTTCACAGACCATGGGCCAAATGCACTTCTGTATGTGTTCTGCCTATGATATTCCAAGACTTGTCACGTGGGGGTCAATCCTGTCCTGCGTGAGAGTTCATCTGCAGAGGCCCTAGGACCTGCTGGGGCTACCATGCAGATGCAGGTTTTTTTTTTTTAGATTGGAAAGTATTTTTCATATTTGCACTTCTGATTCCTACAGGAATTATTAAGATCCCAATGGCAATTAATAAACATATACAGCTGTACAAAGTTTTCATCCAAATTATGAGAAGACAATGTCAAAACTCAGGCCAAGGCATGGTTATTGGATAAGCAATATGCTAACTGAATTACTTAGGGTAATTTAAACTTTTCCTCTTTTTAAAATTTGTAATTTTAGGCATTTATTTTGGACACGATAAATTGTATCTCATCCTATAGTGCGTAGATCCTACCAAGTACAAAATGTACATGGTGTTAGCTGATGAGAATTCTTAAAATAAAGCATATTTTACATGTTACACTGCTGCACAATACTAAATTCTCTTTGCGTTCTGAGGAATGATGGCAGGTATTCATGAGCTTACCTAATGTCCCTCGTGGAAGAGATCTCTTCTAGTGCTCTGAATTTAATCCTGGGAATCATGGGTACTAGAATTGGATTATTTCCAGTTAGCCAATGGGAATGTGGTTAAGGCATGACATGAAAACTGCCTGAAATTTCTTTAAAAGTAGCGGTTGGCATAATGCTCTATTACTTCCTAGGACTTCCCATGAGACCAAATAATAGAATCCATTTCCACTAAAGCATGCGAACAGGTTTCAGCAGTGCAGTGTGAGAGTACTCAGGGATCCAGATGGATGGCTGGCCTCTACCTATTGTTGGAGAAGATCAATATTGGGTCCCCAAGACACTGCCTTGCTGTGCCTACCAGACACTCATGCAGTGCTAGAGTTAGAAACCATTTCTCAGCACTCAGAGGGGACCTGTAAAGATCAGCTGAGTATGGAACATAGAACCCAAGCTCTTGGATCTGACAAAGGAACCATTTTCTGCTGAGATTTCTAAAGCAGTGCCATGCTAGTAGTATTCATAAATTTGTCAAAAGTCTGAGAAATAATGACCCTAAAATATTCAAGTAGTTGAATTCAAGTCAGTGTCTGAGTGCAGCTGATATTGCATGGTGTGGAGCTCGTTAGTGCACTGCTTTCAAGTGAGGAAGGTGCTCTCCCAATTGTCAGGGCCAAGAGAGCGCCCCGTAGCCCATGGCTACCCAAGGAAATCAGCTAGGGTCTGCAGGAATTAGACATGTTAGGCATATGCAGAGCACAGCCCCTAAAACACACATGATACAATGCCCTGGGCACACATCCTGAATTATTATCACACAGTGGCTTTCCATATGCATGTGGTGGAGGAAGAACATCAGAAGTTACTACCTGAGCAAACTTTCCAAACAAAATACAGTATGACTTACCATACTCCTTGTGCCAAACATTAGATGAGGAAGTGCACCCATTCTATAGAATACCAGGTTTGAATTGATGCATGCTTTTCCATTCTTCACCTAAATTTCTGGTACCCACAGTTTCATGCTGTGCATTTATGAGCTTAAATTACTTACCTCCCACATACAAATAATATACTGTATTGGCTTCCTGAGTCTGGCTTTCATTTAGAATAATATTCAATGTAGCATAATTTCTTCAATGTTGCCCTAAAGGACAGAATTTTGTTCCTTTTAAAGTCTGAATAGTATTCCACTGAGTCTATGTATCACACTTTATCTCTTCACTGGTCTGTAGACACTTAGGTTGTTTTTCTTTCTTTTTTCTATGCCTTGGGTGTTGTGAATCATGCATTGTCACTGAATGGGGGAGTGTGTTTCTCTCTAAGAGGTACTGATGTCAGTTCACCCTTTCCATGCTCAGAAGAGCGATTGCTGGGTTTTAGGACAGCTCTGCTCTTTCTGTGGGGAGTAGTCCGTGCCATGTTCTGCGGGCTGGGAGAATTAGTGGCACAGCACGCTAGCATCCCTTGCCACTACATCCTCTTTTATCTCTTCTCATTGGATTGACAGCCATCGTAACAGGTGTCAAGTTGAATCTCATTTTGGTTTCCACTTATATTTCCCCAGGGACTCTAGAGGTGAGCATCCTCCAATTTATATATTTCCAATTGCTTTGAAATCGGTGTGAAATCTTGTAGTCAGATTTGTTCTTTTTTTCCATTTGATAATCCTTGGTACATTCCCACCTCTCATTAGGTAATAGAGGTAGAGAATATTTCTATCAATCAAGACATCCACAACTTTTACTACTTAATTATAAAATAAAATTTTTTTTACTTCAACCTTTTCAGCTTGATACCAGGAATGAGGACGTAGGATTAGGAAAATACAATCCCTACTTTGAGTCTCGCACATAGGTAGGGACAAGTGCTATTAATAACAAGGTGACACTGGTAAGAATTTTGCTACAAGGGTTTATTGTTGAGTGGCACTGCGAGTTTCCAGTCTTTCATGGTTCCCTATTAATCACATATGGACCATGAGGGCTTACAAGTGAGTCTGCAGACATCAGTACCACACACACACACACACACACACACACACACTCACACAATACATATTACATATATTTATACATGTATATTATATATATACATATATATATATATATGTATATATATAGTTCAGTTCAAATATAAACTGTCTTTCCGTGTAGTAAGAAGGATAATTTCTACTATGAGTCATAGATTTGTGGAAGTTGAGATATTTGGTCAAGGTAGTTGGGTGTTAGTACAAAGATGAAATGGAAATCGCCTTTTCGTTTTAGATGTCTGCCGCTCTATAATGGCCTTACTTGGGAGGAAACTTAGTCTCAAAATACTAACAAAGGTGATCTTTCCAGAAGCTCAGATTATAAATACCACAATTAAAGAAATTATTTAGTGTTATACTTCAAATGAAAAGTAATAGCTATTAACAATGCATTTATTATTTCTTATATTTTCTTTATGATAAAATATTTTTAATTCCTTTCACCAGAAATAGATTTTGTTTTAAGAAGCAATACAATGTACTTTTCATGAAGCTTCAGATTTTTCAAAAAAGTCTCATTCTCTTTATATGCTGATTAATAAAACATACCACAAAGTCAAAAATTTTCCTTCATGATGTACATATACTCAGCTTTGAGAATCCAAAATAGCAAAATCCTAAACCATAAGCCAAGAGGTGATTTTTCATTTTATTAAAATTTTCATTTCATAAAGTCCTCCCTCAAAGATTATTTCTTTAAAGATTTAATAATCTGTCAGTAAGCCCTTAAGTTCCAAAAGTGCTTTATTATTTTTCAGGTAAAATATAGAGGAGAAAAAACTTAATGTGTCTTTGTTAATCAATACCAAGAAATGGTAAAATCAATCAAAATTGGAGTTGAGTGTAGGGATGTGAGACTTGTCCAGGGTATTCTTCTTTTGCGAAGTTTTACAGTACTTTAATGAAATAAAATGTTATTTACAGATGTGAGAAGCAACAGTACAGCCTCTCAAAGGGAAATAATAATTCATCCTTTCAAACTCATAAATGCATATTCGGAGCACTTTAAGTAATTTAAAACTCCCTAACTTTTATTGAAATTCATAAATTAAATTACTTTCATCAGGGAACACAAATAAATGGAAATTTAGCTTTTGAACAAAATAGAAAAAGGAGCTAAAGTTATATTTACTGCGCCATCCACAGCACACTTATCCCAAAGTTCTGTTGTCTCTTTCAAAGATTTTAGTGATTCTGAAAAATGTTTAAGAAATTTAGTTGCTAAAGATTTTTTGACTAAATTTGTTTATAAAATTCTTCAAGAAATCAAAGGTCCAGTTTCAGATAAAATGAAGCAAAATAAGGTTTTGTAGATACTCCGAGTATAACTTAGAAGAGTGGTGTGGGAGGTATGAGAAACCTACATTCCTGTTAAAAGTTCCTCACTTCCTTCAGTACTTCAGCCACAGAAGTAACATTCACAAAAATCTAACGTTTACAGCCTAGACATCATCCCCCCAGGTCTTCTGAATACTCACTCCTGAGGTAACCTGTCCTGCACCGGATCTCCAGACCCTGTTCACTTACAAGGGCTTCCTGAGCCAACTGTGTTTTCACCAAGATTCTGCCTCTGCTTTTCTACAAGTGCAAACACAGCAAAACTCTCCCTGTCATCATTTACCGATTTTCCCCCTCTAACACTGGTGTGCCGAAGACCTTTTCTTCATATAAGCATACTGGATTTCCTCATCTTTTCATGATGCTGCATAGTTTTTAAGGGTCCATCTTTTTGCTCACTTGTATCTTGGTGTGTCTGGGTAGTGTTTAGCATTTTCTTAAACTTGGTTTTGGGTTTTTTTGTTGCTGACTTTATTCTCTCATATTTAAATACTTTAGTTAAACTCAAGAAATCTTCTAACAGATTGGTATTTGAGGGGAGAATTATTTTATCATAATTTACTTTCTGTTAGCTGATTGAAATCTTTCTTATTTTAGAGTAGGTTTTATGATGTAATTTAGGATTATGAATATAAGTAAATCATAGGAGATACTTACCTCCTCTTTTTCATGTTTACCCATGTTTATTTTTCTCTTTTATACAATTAACTTTTTTATTAACTCAGCTAAAATTCTTTTTAACATCTACATTATCAAGTGAAAGTAGTAAAATTTGTTTAGTTCTTGTTTTAGTGGTAATCTCTGTGAAATTTCATTATTCACAATAAGACAAAACCAGAGGTGAGCTAGACATATTTTACCATGTTCAATAAGTATCATTTTAGTTAAGTTTATGTAAATTTTAGGAACAATAATTATGAGATTTTCATAACATAAGAAATCAGCATATATGGTTTTCTTTAAATTACAGATTTTATAAATTTTCCTATTCTTCACCTCACTCATTTGCTTTTATTATCTTTGTACCAATCTATTAACAATTGTATCTATGAAGAATAATTAGATATATGGATTTGGGGCATTTTTGGGCTTAGTGCTAAGAGATCCCTCTTGGGTTTGACGTGTGATGTGCTGTGGCCCAGGGATCTGTAAGTTTGATGGTTTTCACAACCTGAAGGACCCTTTGCTCAGAGACTCACTGCTTCTGCCAGTGCCCCCTCCCTCCTAGGGCCACTCAGCCTTGTCTGGATCAAGAGGGTTTCCGCCAGCATCTGCCTGCTCCTGTGGGTTCTTTCACTGCTGTGGAAAGACAGTTCCCCTGCTGCCCTACGCCCAGCTGTGCATGTGAGCACAGAACGTGTTTAGGCCTCCACATGGACGGTGCACACCTCCTCAGCCCTGCCTTCAGGAAGCTGCAGATTCTGAGGCTCTGAGCCTTGCACCCAGGTCCACTCCCACAGGTCCCCTGCACGAGGGCCCAAGGAGTCCACAGACACAGCTTGTCCAGAGGATCATGGTCTCTCCATAGGATGCAAAGAATACTTTGAAGCATACTAGGGAAAGAGTTAGATGTGCTTTTTCTTATTGATTTTTATGGCCTTTGGGAATAAATGGGAAAAAGTCTGTGGAAGCCATGCCCTAAGCAAAGAGGTATCAGGTTTTGTACACATGGAATTAAACTGTTTAATTTCCTTAGCCTATTAAATCTCATTTTTAAAAACATAGGTGCCAAAGTGTCTTCCTCTTTTTGGGGGAATCCATTGCCATCCCCATGTAGGTATGACATGGGCCTTTCCAATCCATCAGTTGCTAACAATGTCTGGGAATCAGAAACCAACAAGCCAGCAGACGGCAGAAGATGCAAGACTCCCAGTCCCCTCTTTCTTCAGACTTTAGGCATGGCTCCTCAGCTGCATGACTAAACTCATCTCCAGAGTGTTCTAATGATGCTGAGTCACTCAAAAGTTAAACTCCATACTTTCCTCAGCTAGCGACTCGGACAGGGGTTGGGAAGAGCTTGTGTTCATCCCTACCCATTCCTCTGGTGTCATGAGAACATGCTAACTCGATTTAATGTTTGTGAATGAAATTCCTGTGTCAAATGAAGGTGCATATGCACAGGCAGTGTGTAGTTAGGTGCTATGAATTATTCAAAACTATTTTATTAATCACTACAATCTGCCTTCCAGATATTCTTTTCCATTTACCAACTTAAGAAAATGTCTGTCTGCTACCAGCCTTCCACATTTTAAAATATTATGTAAACATTTTATTTTTAATAAAGCATACAAACATTTATTTTGACAGCCAATGTACACTATAAATCACACTGGTGGTGCCAGATAAACATCTCACTTTTCATAAAATGATAGTGGGGGTCCAGGGGGAATAGAGGCTGTTGCTAAAGTCTGCAGGAGGAAAATGTACAATTTTTTCTCTTGTTTGTTTTCACCTCCACATTAGGGTTACGCCCAGTGAACCTGACACATTCTCTTCTCTTTCACCTCCAGTGAATCTGTATATTTAGGCACTGGCAGAGGTGTCTGGGAAGGGAAGCTTTGTCTGCAGGAAGATCCTGCAGGTTTGAAGGGTTGTGTGAGATAGGGCTCTGGGTTCTGGCTATAGGCTGAGGCCAGCAGCATCTGGACAGCAGAGAAGACTTTCACTGGGGACTGTGCTCAGGTTGAGATTCCAAGGTTCCTCCTTTGAGCAGTCAAAGTTGACTCTAAGAAGGACTAAGGAAGAGCCAGTGTTGGGGAATTTCCTCAAAGATCGGTGAGAAACAGTATCTCATTTAGTTGGAGAGTTGTAGGTGTCTAGCATGAAGACATGAGGAGTCACCCCTGGGAAGTCTGAGCTGCAGATATACATTTGAGGGTTACCAAATTTCATATCTGTGAAAAGAGCAGAAAGAGATAAAGTGTTAGGTAGGCAGGACAAGAAGAGACTCCTGTGTCCATTTGCTCTGTGCAGGGTCAGATGAGTGCCAAACCAGGCTCCCTCCAGAAAGTGCTCCAGAATGGAGGCCCGAGGCTGGTCTTGTCCATGTTCCTGATGTGTGCAAAGGAGAGGGCAGCTGTTGAAGGATGAGACTTTCATGATCTGTCATTTTACTCATGACAAAATTGCATAAAACTACTGCTAGCATGTCAGCAACATTGTGACAAAGAGAAGCTACAAGCCCTCAGCTACCTTTCCTAGTCCTCAGGACCATATTCATCCCTTTCTAAGCATTTGATTTTCATGAGAATGCATGCAAAAGGCATATTGCAATTTGTTTGAACAAAGTTACTAGACAAATGACAATCTTTTGTTATGAGTTATGTACTTGAAGGTCCAGAAAAGGAGCAGTGAGTGAATGCTGGCCAGCATGTCAACTTTTAAAAGCTTGAGTGCTGGAGTGCTGTGTGTGCTGGTACATGTTGAAATATGTTTGAATAGTTTTGTGCTCTCAAGAAACTTTACATATTTTTTTTAAATGTGAAGGGACACCTTTAGAGTCTGTCTTAATCCCTTTCTTCTCTCTGAGCAAAATACCCAAAACCCAAAAGTTAAGAGGAATGATGTTTATTTGAGCTCATGTGCTTCAGATATTTTGGACCATGTCAGCAGGATGCAAGGCAGTGACAACATGGTGAAAGAACCTGTGGTAGAGGAAAAGCTACTCATGTCCTGCCAGCCAGCAACCAGAGAGAGGAGGGAGCAGCTTTGGAGAGAGATGCAGCTTTCCAGGTCACACCCCTTTGACCAGTTTCCAATCAGCCCAACCTCCTAACTGTAAGGCAACCCACCTCTGACCCCATGAGAGCTTTGGGAGTCATTCTGCATCTAAGTCACAACACAGGGCCATTACCACAGCACAAGCAAAGTTGTTGATGGCAGAGTCTGCAGAGCTGGGGGTGGTGGTGATAAGTTGAGCTCCTATTCAAAGTGGAACAGAAATAATGTACGGCCACCCAGATATGTGAGAGAAAGAGGGACTAAAGTTGACATCAAGGTGTTGGATCAAGCTCCCAAAAGGACAAAGGTGCCATAATTGAGTCTAAAGGAAAAGTGATTTGGGGAGGAAAAGCCAGGAGGTGATTTTGGGCACATGTTAAGTTGTAGATATCTGGTGCACAGACCTGAGGAGTCACCCCTGGGAAGCCTGAGCCACAGATATAAATTGGAGGATTATCAGCTCATAGGTAGTACTTACACCATGAAGCTAGATGAGATTGTCAAGGGAACATGAGTTAATGGAAAGAGAACAAAGCTATCTGCAGTAAATTTCTATATATTCCGCTTTTCACATTGCTTTCCAACTAGACATTACTTTATGAGTTACTTAGTGTAAACCAATGGGGGGCCTTTTTGAGCTGGCTTTACATAAACCTTTGTGTCGGTGTGACAGTCAAAGCACACCTAGTGTGGCTTATAAACCCGAATCCATGAGGACCCTCTGATGTGTGTCACTTTTCTCATTCCTTATTTCCCTGTGAAAAAATAAAATCACTAAAGCATAGTTAGCTTACAGTGATATTTGCCTTATTAGCTTCTGGAACTGAACTGTAAGTGATTTGAGGATTGGAGCAATTTTGGATCGTTTACTGGACTTGTTCAAATAATGGTTCCATGATTAACAGACGAATTATCCTTGAAACATTTAAATGATGTGGAAGTGTTGCCCCTTGGGATTTCAAAAGAAAACACAGCCTAATTTCGCAAGAACAGCAAAAGAATACATGTAAATACCTTCCCAAGGACCTGTTAGAGACCATGGTAAAATTATAGTCATTGTAATTGTATTGATGCTTCCTTGTCAGTTTTATTTGAAGGGTTTTATATAATGTTGAGTGTATTTCAGTTCCAATGTGATCTCCCTGTTACTTGGCAAGGATTTAAATTCCAGCTTGTACACAGCCTTCATTTTCTTTGCATGCCTTAAGTGAAGACCACTCAGTGATTATGGGGGACGCACTGCGCTTTGATTGGAAGGATGTGATCCTGTGTGACACACTCTTCCATCTCAGCCATTTGAGGGGCGGAAAAGTAAGAAGTACGAGCCCAGCTCTGGCAGCATTGTGGGACCTATCCCCCAAAGTAAAAGGAAGGCTCTGCCTGGGTACATAGATCACTGCGAAAGCCTGGGTTTAATCTCCTTAAAGTTGGGGGGCGGGGCAAGACAGGAGGGAGGGAAGGAGAAAGAGGAAGAGTGAGGGACATGAGTTTAAATTTCATCTCTGCCATAATCCTGTAAAGTTAGAAAAGGCCCCTTTTCCTCTTTGAGTTGCATCTCTCTTACGTTCAACTGAGTAAAATGAATTTTAAAAACTGAACTGAATCGCATGACAGTGCAGAAATGCTTTGACTTGAAAGTTCTGTTTCCCATTGGAGTCTGTTTTCTTCCATCCTGCATGTAAATGCACTTCTCGCAGGTATGGGGGTGGGGTGTTCACTCACTTGTCTGCTTCCCAGTCTCCAACTCCCGATTCAGCAGCTTAAGACAATCTAGATTTCCTATTCAAAGACTCTATGAAATCAGCAAATAAATACTGGTCAATTGCCCAATCTCAGGAAGGGCATTTCTGATAGTTCTGACACGATACCTTTGCTCTACAAGGATGGAAACTGGGATGTCAGTGAGTGACACCAAAGTCAGCCAGACTTCAGAGTTCTCAGGTGGCCTTGGGTACACACCAGGGCCTCCTGTGGCATTTTCCAGGACCAAGATGCTCCCCAAGAGATTTGGAGCCTGCGGAAGTACTGTGCTCTCCCCCAAGGGTAGGCTTGAGGAGAAAAAGGTGTCTTATGTGCATAGCATCGCTGAGACAGAGGAAGATGGCATGGGAGACAGGGACTGGACCACTGGTCCACACAGAACTGCAGGTTGGTGTTTGTGGACAGAGCCTGTGGTATCCACTGGTGGTCAGTGTCGAGCTGCCTGCCTAGACCTCCAATTTTGACTCCTGCTCTTCTTCAGTATGCACGTGGCCTTTGAATAATGATGAAGCTGGGTCTCAGTAAATCCATCACAGACTAAAAATGTCCTACAGTGATAAAGCACATGACCTAGCTCCCTGCTACACACCCAGCTCAGCAGCATGGCAGCTGAAGAGGGAGTAGTTCCCCAGTGGGTCCCTGGCTCTTGAGAGCTGTGTGCCACCACCAGGGCCCCCTCCTCCTGTGGAGAAGACCCCGGCTCTAGAGGATGACACTTTCCACAGCTGTTTAAGCAGAGGAATGCAGGTCACACAGCATCCTGGGGGCTACTGGTGGGAGAGGCACGGAGCCAGGGAGGCAGGCAGTGTGATGCCTGAGGGTTTGCAGTGAGGTTCTCTGGGCTGTATGTGGGGTCCCTGCTGGGCCAGGAGGTGAGGAGGTAAGAAGTGACTGTTGCTTTCTCAAACAGCCCCCCCCCCCTTTCTCTTCTCTGCAGCACTGGGGACTAAGCCCAGGGCTTTGAACTGAGCTGCATCCTGGACCCTTTTCTATGTTTTATTTTGAGATGGGTTCTCCCAAGTCTCTAAGGTGTGAAGGCTGAGCTCAAGTTTGCAACCCTCCAAGAGTGCTGGGTAACAAACAGGCACTGCCAACTCTTGTGTATTTGTATGTGAGGATTTCCCTTACTATTTTACCCTTTAAGGAAAATGAATGATGAAAGTTTGAAAGCCCCTGTGTGACCTCGCTGGATGGCTCTTCTGTCTCCCAGCTTTCCCCAAACTGAAGTAAACTAACCTCTCCTGGATCGGCTCTTGCCATGCTTTGAGTAATTGGCTAATAAATCTGAAACTAATTTGGTCTAAAGTGTTAATGGCTGATAATGATTTAATGTGTTTCCCCACGCAGGGAACACATTTGCATTTTAATAGAGGTCTTACTGGCAATTTTCTTAACTCAAATGAGTGACTTTAATGGTGGGCATTTGAGGGGCAACAGGGACCAATTTCAGTAGAACTTTTCTAGTATCCCTAAAATCACACCATGAAGCCCGACAGCCTAATATCACTGCCTCGAGTGCCTATGTGTTCCTCTCTGTAGGAAATTGAACTTGTTTTTCTGAGTCTTGTACTTAGATTAAGCACTATTTTTGTTCTGGTTTCTGCTTTTGAGTCTTGTTATGTTGCCCAGAATGCTCTCAATTTCTTTAGCTCAAGTGATCCTCCTGCCTCAGCTTCCCAAATAGCTGGGACCGCAAATGTACACCACCCTGTTGCCATGGCTGATGGGGTCCCAGGTTTGCAGGCTCTTGTGCATGACAAAGAGAGAACTGGATATTGCGCACAGCAATGAGGAGAAAGCGGCAAAGTTCCAATGGGCAATGGAATGCTCAGAGGGAGCGGCTCCCACCAGCAGGAGAGAAAGTGGTACGCGCCCACAGGAGTTGGTTTAAGAGTTTAAAAGTTGCGCTGGGTATAGGGCGCCACCCACGGGGACTTCCAGAGCATGACCGACAGGTGCTGAGTCAGGTCAGCCTACTGCGTACGTGCTTCCCAGCTGTTTAACGGGTGTGTGAGGTGCATCCAACTGCATGAACCTGGAGAGCTCCGAGCGAAGAACAGTTACTGCAGGTTCTGCTGGAGACTGGCGAGCGTGCGTCTTGGTTTGCCACTTTGGTATATTCCAAGGCAGCCTTTGTGTTTCTTAACCCTGCCTCCTGGTAGCTGGCCTAGGGCACAGGTCAGGGTCCTCTTCCCTGGGGCACTGCCCAGGTTCGGGTGAGCCGAGGAGAGGGGTCCCTTTGTCCCAGCAGTTATCTACACTAAGCCATCTGGCACGCTTCTGAGAACAGTATTCTCACACCCATAATAACTGCGGACTTCTGTTGCTGCATATCCAGAGAACAACAGTCTGAAAGGAAAGCTCTGGATGTTATACTCATATATATGATTTAGCACAGAAATGAAAGGTTAACAATTCCAAAAGACAGGGAACCTGGAACGGCGGGACTGACCCGGCCAAGGCCCGGGGTCGCACGAGGGCTCGGGGCGAGTGGCGGGGTGCGGGGTGCGCCGCGCACCTGGGCTGCAGAGCCAGGGCGCGGGTGGCTCCACCTCAGGTGGGACGCCGCCTGCCAGGCCAGGATAAACGCTGGAGCTGCACGCAGGACAGCAGGTGGCATCTGGTGTAGGAGCTCGAGTGAAATTTGACGTTTGTACCCCAGGACCAGTAAACCCAGAAACGGATCGTAAGGGGTGTGGCATTTACGTGAAAGGGTCACCTTGAAATTGTTCAGCGCTCTTCATACTACTGTAGAACCCGGCAAGAGCCCCGCCCCTACAGCCGGCGCCGCGCGAACTGGAGCAACACCGATCGGCAGCCTCCAGCTCCTGAACCCGATCGGCTCAGAGACGGCTGTAACCAGGATTTGTTGGAGGCAGCGGAGCAGAGGAAACTCAGAGAACCAGCTACTGGGACAGAATGCGCCAATCTGGGCAGCGTTCCGGGATCCCGCTCAGAGCCCCGGCCCCGCAGCCAGTGCTGCGTGAACTGGAGCAGCTGCGATCGGCGGGATTTCTGAGTTGGAAAAAAGCTCGATCCACGGAGATACATCTGAACGGCATTCCTGCCTGCAGGATCCCAGGGTAAGTTGAGTGGGCGCTCTAATCGGTTTTTCCTGAGTTGGTAAGAAGCTCTGCCCAGCGAGTGACATCAAAGAAGCTTTAAGGACTGCGGGATCTCCCAGGTAGGAGGAGCTAGCTAGGCGCCCCTAGGGGATTTGTGAGAGGGGAAGGAGCTCCACCCAGGGAGGAACACCTGAGTGGCCTGTCTGCAAGACGCCTGGGGCGGCCAGCTGTTTATACGCCCCAGCCAGGTCTCAGGATAGGGAGTAGAAGCGGAAATCTCAGCAGACAGCTTAAGGGACATTCTCCCAAAGAGAAGGAATCATTGGAGCAGCCTCTGCAGCAGACCTTTGCCTGCTGAACTGCCTGGGGAATTTATAGCTCCACATTTTGAATCTGATACCCAAAAATGGGAAAACAGAGGAACAAAACGCAGTCTCAAAACTCAACCCCACCCAG